>WBNM01000655.1:256684-286876 GCA_013399055.1 Ramphastos sulfuratus | reverse complement strand
TTTTTTTTTTTTTTTC
Organism: Ramphastos sulfuratus; assembly: GCA_013399055.1. Classification (NCBI taxonomy): domain Eukaryota; kingdom Metazoa; phylum Chordata; class Aves; order Piciformes; family Ramphastidae; genus Ramphastos; species Ramphastos sulfuratus. Next base: position 286,860 of record WBNM01000655.1, on the reverse strand, counting down.
CCCTTCCATTTCTAAATCCCATCTGTGCAAGCAAAACACTCTTCAGATTGTCAAGCAGAAGGCAGGCAAGTCTCTCCCCATACCCTTTCCTCCTCCCACAAACACCTCCACGGGGCAACAAGGTGGGAAACCTGCCCTGCAGGTCTCTGCTGTTTTGGGCTTCTCTGATTGAGTGCCCACCTGCTGCCAACAGAAAAGACCCTGCCAGCACAACCAGGAGAGACCAACTCCCTGGGATGCAACAGTGAGGCAGCTCTCAGACACTGCCTGGGGAAGCTTCTACAGGCACCAAACATGCAGGAGATAGAAGAGCAGGCACTGGGAGCAAGGGGCAACTGAAGCCAGCCTGGCAATGACTTACATTCAGCTTTGGCACAGATGAGGCAGGCAGTGGTGCAGTTAAAGAAATTCAGGATTCCTGCCACGGCCACGCTGATATCAGTGTTGCTGGGATGGAGGTTGAGGGTGGTGAACCGCTGGAGCTGCAGCTTCATGAACTCCTCTGGTGCCACTTTGAAGTGAGGAACCTAAGTGAGGAGCAGGGGAAAGAAAACATAATTCAAGAGGGGAAAAAAAAAAAGGAAACCAGGTCAATCTACCACAAAAGGTCTTTGGTGTGAAATGCACAGCAGGCAGCAAGTGAGATACCCCAGTGACTGCAGAGCATCACTGGAGTGAAGAGAGGAGGGTGGGATTTGTGAGGTAGCAGAGGAAAATAACTCTTGCAGCAACAAGAAGCCACAGGAAGGAGTGGATCAGGAAAAGTCTTGCTGGGCCACTCAGAGAAAGGCAATAGGGGCTGCGATTACAGCACAGGAAGCCATTTCGGATGAGTTCAACCTAATTAGCTTGGGCATTAATTGTGGCTGGGCCCACATTTGTTTCAGGCTTGCCACCTGGGTAAATCTGGAGGATACTTTGCAGGCAGCAGGGACCTCCACAGCCCATGCTGGAGGCCCTCAGCCGTTTGCTGTGTGCTGGATAGATGAAGTGCTGCAAATCCACCTCTGCCTGCAGAACCCATTTGTCGTCAGGTAATTAGGAGAGATGAAGGGAAGAACAAGATGACCCTGCACTGGTAAGGCTCAGGAGAGAGAGGAACAGATGCAGCAGCCAGAAGCTTTGGGTTTTTTTGATCAGCAAAGAGGTAACAGGTGGCTGTGTGGCAGGCAAGCTCCAACGGGACCACAACCACGAGTCCTAATAGCGCTGCCTGGTCGGTAATGGGGCAGAGCAGGAGATGGGAGTGGGATGCTGTTAGCAAGGAATTTGGGGCAGGAGGTGGGAGTGGGATGGTGTTCCTAGGGAATTTGGGGAAGGGGAGCACAGCAGAACAGCCTGAGGGGCTCCCTCTGAGGCATCTCTGCTGCACACCTCATGGTTTCACATAGAGGGAGAGGGTGGGCAGCGAGATCAAGCTCAGGCACTTGGGGGTTCAGCCAAATTGTTTCCCTTTTGCTAAGTGAATTTTTGGGAAGAAATGGAACACAGAAAAAGGGAAACATCTGCTGCAGCTTCATTGAAGGAGTGTTGAGTCCTCTTTTCCTCTGTTATTAGTCCTTTCCCACCTCTCTCCTCTTGGGAAAGGCCATTAGTAGGTTGTGATGGCTGCTTTATTGACAGCGTAAGTTGTTTGGTTAGCAATAGGAAAAGTAAAGAGTAATAAGCTGCTATCTGCCTTGATTCCACTCTGCAGCCCTTGCTGAGGGCTCTGTTAACAGGGAGAGAGTCAGACTGCAAGTGAAAGGTAAAGTCCTTTAACCAGAGCAGACAGGGTAGCTCCAGTACAAGCACAGCCATTGCTGCTGGGAGCTAGACAGAATCTGAGACTTGCAGCAGCAAGCGCTAGAGGGAAGAGAGAGATGCAGACAGAGGTAAGGGTGATCCTGCAAGCATCCAGAGCTGATCACTGCCCTGGTTCAGACCTCATGCTTGGTTCTGGAGGCCCCTTCTGCTTTTTGAAAGCTCTGTCCCAGTGCAATGCCCCTCCCCAAATGTGAGGGAAGGAAATCTGTGGGCCAAAGGCCAGGAGACACGAATTCATCCATCAGTTTTGCCACAGGCTCCTGGAGAACATTAGGTGCCTCGGTGGTCAAATGGGGACACTCTCCTTTACCTGATGGATGGCTCTAAGCACAATGGCTCTGGCTGGGTTGCTGTAGCCCCTTTAACACAGCAGCACCAACTGGTGCTACTCTGACATAAATCACAGGGAGTTACTGCAGGTTTACATCACTGTGAGGGCAGCTGAGATCAAGACTGAGAAACAAATACCTTAGGAGTGCACTAGCACTCACCTTTCATTTCTGAGAAAAAAAAAAAAAAAAAAAAAAAGAATAAATGAAGAGACAAAGATCAGAGAGTCAGCCTGGATGGGAATTTCAGGGAGAAACAAAATCTCTCACTGCAGAGTTGCCTTTGCCTGGGATGGAGCATGTCTGGGACATTTAACTGGAGAAAGCACTGCAAAATATTCTCAGGAGACACATCCTGCTGCAGCCCTAAGCACCAGGTCTAAAAGATCTCTTCAACACTTCTGATTCTCAGGGAACAAAGAAGAGCAGTCATTTGTGAAGGTAAGTTATTTACAGTGCTCAGTTCCAGGCACTCCTCTGTTTCCAGGCTGGGCTCCAGACAGAGGCTGCTAAAAGGCTCAGAGACTTTATCTGGCTTTAAAGGGTTGAACTGTGAGAGAGAGCTCAATTTCTTTTCCTATCCCATGAGCAGAACCAGAGCAGCCCATGGCTTATGAAATATTAAATCAGGCACATAGTCTGGACACAGATAAAAAGGGTTTGCCTTGATGGAACAGCAGCAAACAGAAAGGGGTGCAGCTTTCCAAGGATATGCACAAAGTCAAGTCCACATCCAAGAGCTCCTGCACAGCCCCTCCCAGCCCCTGGGCACAAGGGCATTGGGACCAAGTCAGTTGGTGCATGGGCATACACTTACTCAAACATGGAAGTTTTCCACTTACCTCTTTTTCCCCACAGATATTGCTGATAATAGAGCTTGAGGCTGGGCTGGAGGAAGGTCCCAGGACGCCTACCACCCCTTTTGGGAGAATCTGGCACACTGCAGGCACCAGAGAGGAAACAGGAGTTAGACTTCATCCTCAGCTGCCTGCAGACAGTACCTGACTAAGGACACACTGATGTCTCCTTCGCACTTCCTGACATTTAAGCCCTCTGAAAAACTCTCATCCTGTCTGTGACACCCTTCTCTCCATCCTTCCCCCAAAGCCTCATCTCTGACTCTGAACTGGGTCTCTCTCTGAACATCCCTCTTTGTCTCCATCTGCTCTCCTCCAAGATAAAACATTAACTAAACTTTATGGGAGCTGCTAAACCCAGCAGTGACCTAGCTTCAGGGAATCAGCCAGCAGCAAACCAACTTGTCTGAATTTCTTCCCTCATCCTCTGCAGAGCTCAGCACTAATCACCAGGCTCACATTACTGGATTCCATTTGTTGTTTTTCTCTCTTTCTGGCAGTAGTTAATCTTCTAGCTCCGTGCCACCAAGGTTAGCAGAACAATGAAAAGACCAGGACAAAATGAAGAAATTAAATCTCTTCCCCTCAAGCATCCTGGGTTAAACTGCAACCTTTTGCCCTTTTAATTCACAGGATAAATTTAGCCAAGTAGTGCTCCAAGGACTATCCCAGCTGGTGTCACTTCCCTGCTGCTGTCCCAATCAACCATATCCCTGGGAAAGACTCCTCCTTATGGACAGAAGGCAAGAGCCTCTTGTGCCTGAATTCCTGGGCTTGGAAAGGATGGCCTGGACATGTGCTGGCTACAGCTTATTCTGAAGCAGCAGATCTGCCTCAGGATCACCACNCATAGCAGAGCTGCTGCAGCCCTCTGAGCATCTTGGTGGCCTCCTCTGGACTGGCTCCAACACTTCCATGTCCTTCCTGTGCTGGGGGCTCCAGAACTGTACACAGTACTCCAGGTGGGGTCTGAGGAGAGCAGAGTAACCTCCACAGATGGTGACTCCACCTCCCTGAGCAGCCTGTTCCAGTGCCTGAATACTTTTTCTGTGAAGAAATTCGTCCTAATATCCAATTTAAACCACCCTGGTGCAATTTCAGACCTCTTGCTCCATTACCTGATACTAGGGAGAAGAGGCCAACCCCCACCTCAGTCCAACCTTCTTTCAGGGTGCTGTAGAGTGAGCAATGAGGTCTCCCCTCAGCCTCCTTTTCTGCAGACTAACCCAATCCCAGCTCCTCCTGCTGCTCCTTCTCAGACTTGTTCTCCAGGCCCTTCACCAGCCAGACAAAGCCACGTTTGCTTAGCTGGCACCAAGTGACTGCTTGCTGAAGAAAGAGGATAGCACAAGGGAGCAAAGAGGCACCTCCACTACTTCTCAGTTCTGGCAAGAGCAAGCTCACAGCATTTTCATACAGAAAACCTAAGCCAGAGTTTTGCAAAGCTGAGATTTTCAAGATCTTGCCCTCTCAGTACCAAATTGTTGGTCTGCTCCAGAGCCCACTCCTGCCTGCAGGTCTCTGGCTCACACCTTGGAGGAGCTTTTGTGATGGTTGCAAAAAGCTATCTAGATATAGCAGCTGGGGGGAAAAAAAAATAAAAAGGAGCTAGAAAAATTCAAACCAGAACATATATGTTGTAGTGAAGGGAATTCATCATCAAAACTGTCATACTACAGATCAGAGCAGGTTTGCTGTCAACCTCAAGCCTTTAAATCAGGACTGGAGGTGAGCTGTGCCTCTGCTGTACTTGGGGGCTCTTTCACACAGCTTGGGGGCATTCAGCAGGTGAATGTCTATGGTCTGCTTTCTGCAGGAGATGAGAAGAGCCAGTTCAAGTGGTCATCTCTGGCCTTAGGCTTCACAAGCCTCTGTAATTTCACAGCTGCAATGTGAGGCCAAAAGCTAAAGACTTAGTTTGTCACTTTGGGGAACTGGTTTGACTTGTCTCCATGTGCTACCTGAAGGGAAAACTCCATATCCTGCTAGGTCCTTACACATTCTGATTGCTCTGACTTCACACACAAGCAACCACCTTCCCTTGGGTTTTCCTTCCCATGCTCTCTCCCCCTCCACCATCTCAGTCTGCTACAGAGTGAGTGATATTTTTCTGCAGCACCTTCAAAGGAATCCAGCACTTGCTTTTCCTCTGTGCTTAAAAATTTACAGGCACTTAAGCCTCCTCAGAAGATCCTTTTAAATAAAAGCACTGGCAATTTGAAAGCCCCACATGCTATCTCAGCAGCTCTCATCAGTCCCCCTCAGCTGCAGCAGACCCTTTGAGTACTCTGCAACTCAGTAGCTATCAAGAGGGTGAGCAGAGAAGGGCAACGAAGCTGGGGAAGGGTCTGGAGAAGGAGCTGGGGAGGAGCAGCTGAGGGAGATGGGTGGGGGTTGGTCTGGAGAAGAGGAGGCTGAGGTGAGACCTTATTGCTCTCTACAACTGCCTGAAAGGAGGTTGGAGTGAGGTGGGGCTTGGTCTCTACTCCCTAGTATCAGGTGATAGAGCAGAAGGAAATAGCCTTGTGCCAGGGGAGGGGTAGGTTGGATCTTAGGAACTGTTTCTGTTCTGTAAGAATGATCTGGACTGGCACAGGCTGCCCAGGGAGGTGGTGGAGTCCCCATCCCTGGAGGTGTTCAAGAAACCTGTGGCCATGGCACCTGGGGACATGGTTTAGTGGCCATGGTGGTGTTAGACTGAAGGTTGGACTGGATGATCTTAGAGGGCTTTTCCAACCACAACAGTGCTATGATTCTATAAGGAGCTGCTCCAAGTCCTCTCTGTCCACTGGTCACTAGACCAAAAGTCCTGAAGGGAATTTTGTGGATGCAGGGGGAAGTTTGGTAGATACCTTTCTTCTCATCTCTGCTGTAGAGAGCAAAAAGTGAGTTAAGTAGTCATAGCAACAAAGTTGCCACAGCTGTCTGAAGAAGAAAACCTGGCTTATCACTCTGAGGGTGAAGCATCCACTAAAATTAAAGGAAAATGAATGGAAACAAAGTGGAGGTGCCTGAGGCAAAGGTTCCAACCATGTTTGGAAAGCTTCTTCTCTTGTAATCCAAACACATTTCCTACTGCAGAACATTGCCTGATCTTGTTAGCCCCTGCAGGGAGAAAAGGCTCAACCCTGCTACCCTCATGGACACTGTGGATTCAGAGAAGTACTTGCAGGGATGCAGAAATCTGTTAGCCCTTTCCCAAAAACTCATCCCCCCCAAAGTGCCTGGACTGTGATCACAGAGAGTGATGCAGCCCTGGCCACCCAAGCCTCTTCAAACCCAAATCCATGGGCACTGTGTAAGCTCCACACTGAGCCAGGCACATGTTTGCTTGGTGCAAACAGAGTCACCTCTGCCCACCACTGTGTCCAATGGTTATGCTTTTTAGAACTTAGTGCCTCAAGAAACAGAACACTGAAGTGACATCATGTTAAGAACCTCTTTGTCATGAGATGGGATGTGGGTACCACAGATCAACCTGCACTTGATGCCCTGAGACATCTCAAACCTCCTATTCCAGCCATTTTTTTTTTTACCTTGAGACAGTTGTTCCAAGTTAACTTCCTTAAGAGCAGTGGGACAGAAACCCAAGAAACATGCTTAGCAAAGGGATTTCTTAACAGCACCTGAAAATACCTGGGTCTTTGTAAAGGAAACATCCCATGGCACACCAGACTGTGCTGAGACCCACACTGGTTTAGGTAGGACAGAAGCTTTCCTCCCATCACTCAGGGGATGCAACTTGGCAGTGTGGACTGTTGACTGCTGCCTTTCTATTTGCATGTGGACCTCTCTGCCTCTGCTGCTTGTGCAGCTCAGAGGTCCCATCATGGTGTCTCTGTCTGCTCAGTTAGAGGCTGTGCTTAGAAGCTGGGAGTGAGCTCAGAGCCACCCTCTGAGTCCAGGCACTTTTGGGGATGAGTTTTTGGGAAAGGACTAACCTCCTCCTACCACACAGGCTACAGGCTGGAGCTAGGAGGTGACCTTCAAGCAAGCTGAGGATTGGATTCAACATGCCCTGTAAAGCTGTGACCTTCCTTTCATACTAGCAGGTCTGTCCTGCCACGTGAGTGAAAAAGTGTTCAATGGTTTCCACAAGTGTCTTTGGCAATCAGGTACAGGTCTGGACACCCAGGAAACAGCCAGTGGTGATTTAAAGGAAGATGGAAATGTGCTTAATTTTGGAAATGAAAAAAGCACCAGAGCAAATGAGCAGCTCTCCCATTAGGCATGCATGCACACCCCCTTAGTGGTCAGACAGTGCCTTTCACCTCCTGGCATCTCAGGGCACCTGGCAAGCATTTACTTGAACTCCTCCTGTCCCAGGCAGGGCTGACAGTGCTGTGCTGAGAGCATCCAGCCACAGTGCAGGACACAGCAGCTCTTTCACTGCACACAGACACCTGATAGCAGAGTTTCAAACAGCATGCAAAGAAGATCCTTGCCTCTAATTGAAAATAAATGAGCAGGGAAGGTATGCAATTACCTCAGCATTTCCATGGTTGCAAAACATATCAGAGGACCTTGAATGACAGGGACTGGTCAGGATGAGATTCTCATACAGAAAAAGCCAAGTGCATAAACAGATGGCACTTCAGAGAATGCATCATGGCTCCAAGGCTGCTCCCTGCAGCATCCTTTATGCTTCTTAACAGGAAACCACAACCAGGGCAGGCTTAAGCATTAAATCCAACAGGATCACCAAAATAGTAGGCCAGTTAATAGCACATCTGAGGCAAGTCCACTGAAAGGCACTTTGAACTATTAGTGTGAATAAATAAAAATTAAAAATCTTCCAGTGGCTCTCTGACTGCTGACCTGCCCTGAGATGTTTGGATTAACAATAGAAAGAAGTTCAAAAGGCAGATGAGATGATAGGGGACAGGGTGACGAGTTGAAAATCTGTCCCTTCATGGACATCAAAAGGAGGAAGGTGTTTTAGATAAAGACATGATTAAACAAGTCATTTTTGGATCTCCATAAAAGAAGCTGAAACATCAAACAAAGAGAGAACAAGCTTCATCCTACTGGCAGAAGAAGCTCTATCCATAGCCTGTCACTGCAAACTCACTTCAAAACACTGAGGGAGCTGGGGCTGTTCAGCCTGGAGAAGGCTCCAAAGAGACCTAATAGCAGCCTTCCAGTAATTGAAGGGGGCTACAAGCAGGCTGGAGAGGGACCCTTTACAAAGGCCTGTAGGGATAGGACAAGGGCCAATGGTTTGAAGTAAGAGAAGAGTTAGGTTGGATGTTAGGAGGAAGTTCTTTACCATGAGAGTAGTGGAACACTGGCACAGGTTGAGGACCCATCCCTGGAGATACACAAGGTCAGGTTTGATGGGGCTCTGGGGAACCTGATCTAGTAGAGTCCCTGCTGACTGCAGGGGGCTTGGACTGGATGATCTTTGGAGGCCCCTTCCAGCACAAACCATTCTATGGTTCTGTGATCCCATGACTTCACAGATGTTGAGTACAGGAACAGTCAATGTTTGTCTTCATTCAGATACAAAGCTGAAATAGCACAGTGTGTGTGAATGTGATTAGGACTGACTCATAGTTTACCTGCTACAGCAATTGCAATTTTCAGCCCCCCTAACAGTAAGTAAGATGCCTGAGTCAATCAGGAGAGGAAGAAAGAAAAGAAAAAGGAAAGAAAAAAAAAAAGGAGCTCAATACTAAAATAAAAACTAACTCTCAAAAGTCCTTCTCCTCTTGAAGAACTAATTGCACATGAAATATCACTGCTGGGGTGTAATCACAGCCCTGCTAGAGCAGGCAGCTAAGCATGCTAGCTGGGGTATTTTTGGGGTGATTCAAAGGGCATGAGATCTGAGGAAGAGCATTAACCAGCTGCATAACAGCTTTGCAGACATAGGTTAAAACATCTCCACTGCTTTCATTAACATCTCGTGTGGTAACAAACAACAGTGCTGCATTAAAGCAGAGAAGTCAGATGCTGGAAAGCTATGAAAGGCTTGAAATGTAAGTTGCAGGATCCAATTCCCCCCTGCTAGCAGTGTAAATCAAGACTAACTTCAGCAGCATTAATAGCAGAACCGTGCAGAATCCAGATTTTCCCTGTTGCAGGAAATACTTTGAGACATTCTTCACTCCAAAGAAAAGGCAAATAACATCTTGCAAAATTCTGTGAACAGTCACTTTGCCAGAATCAAATCAATTTGCTCTGATTTCTACTTTTTTCTTTTCTTTTTTAAATATATATTCCATAAGCCAGAGTAAAGAAAACAAAGAAAATCACCCTGAGGTAAAAAAAAAAATTTGAAATGCAAGATTATCTCTTCTTCACTTATCCCAATTTCCATGTCCTCCCCAAACACACCACGTTTGCTGAAATCAACAATTTCTTGCATAATACTTCCTTCTCAGCAAATTAGTATTCTCCTGCTTGAAAAACACTCCAAGAGAATCACTTCTGAGCAGTGTTACAGGGGTGCAAGTGAGAAAGAAATCCTGCTCACGATCGCTGCCACAGCTCTGGGGTCACTTGGCAATCAAGGCTGTTTCCCGAGCAAAGTTAAATAAGAGGAACTCTGCCACACACAGATTTGTGAGGAAGGAAAAGGGAATGGGTGTAAAAATGCCACTGGTCCTCTCACAGACAGAAGGCTCAGGCAAAGAAGCAATTTTCTCAGCCCCCAAGAGGTTTGCTGGGAGATTTGGGATACTTTCAGGGGCAAATTGGGAAGGCACTTGGAAATCAGGGCAGTCCCCATCCCTTCTGCGTGGCCTGGCCAGTGAGAATGGATTTTGCAGAATCACAGAGGGGTAGGGGTTGGAGGGGACCTCTGGAGAGCAATGAGTCCAACCCCCCCCCTGCCAGAGCAGGATCACCTAAAACTGATCACACAGGAGCCAGGTGGGCTGTGAAAGTCTCCACAGAGAGGAACTCCACTACCTCTCTGGGCAGCCACCCTCACAGAATCACAGACACACTCAGGTTGGCAAAGCCCCTCAGGACCACCAAGCCCAACCTAGAACCCTACTCTACAAGATTCAGCTTAAACCATAGCCCCAAGCACCACATCCAAACACATCCAGGCTGGGTGACTCCACCACCTCCCTGGGCAGCTCATTCCAGTCTCTGACCACTCTCTCTGTGAAAAACGTTTTCCTAATGTCCAATCTAACCCTCCCCAGCCTCAGCTTGAGGCCATTCCCCCTTTTCCTGTCTCCAAGGTAAAGAAGTTCCTCCTCGTGTTTAGATGGAACTTCCTGTGTTCAAGTTGATGCCCACTGCCTCTTGTCCTGTCCCTGGAGATTACTGAGAAGAGTTTGGCCTCCCCTTCCTGACCCCCACTCCCTTAGGTATTTTTAAGTATCATTTACCCAACTGCTCTGCCAAATAAGGGTGAAGCAGGATGTGCACAAGCCTGAACAGGTGGGAAAGAGCAAGAAAAAGCTAAAAGAGATGAGGGATGCAAAAAGGTGAAGCACAGTCATTATAGCACAGTCTCTGTGATGCTGTGTGTGANAGGGGTTGGAGGGGACCTCTGGAGAGCAATGAGTCCAACCCTGCCCCCGCCAGAGCAGGATCACCTAAAACTGATCACACAGGAGCCAGGTGGGCTGTGAAAGTCTCCACAGAGAGGAACTCCACTACCTCTCTGGGCAGCCACCCTCACAGAATCACAGACACACTCAGGTTGGCAAAGCCCCTCAGGACCACCAAGCCCAACCTAGAACCCTACTCTACAAGATTCAGCTTAAACCATAGCCCCAAGCACCACATCCAAACACATCCAGGCTGGGTGACTCCACCACCTCCCTGGGCAGCTCATTCCAGTCTCTGACCACTCTCTCTGTGAAAAACGTTTTCCTAATGTCCAATCTAAACCTCCCCAGCCTCAGCTTGAGGCCATTCCCCCTTTTCCTGTCTCCAAGGTAAAGAAGTTCCTCCTCGTGTTTAGATGGAACTTCCTGTGTTCAAGTTGATGCCCACTGCCTCTTGTCCTGTCCCTGGAGATTACTGAGAAGAGTTTGGCCTCCCCTTCCTGACCCCCACTCCCTTAGGTATTTTTAAGTATCATTTACCCAACTGCTCTGCCAAATAAGGGTGAAGCAGGATGTGCACAAGCCTGAACAGGTGGGAAAGAGCAAGAAAAAGCTAAAAGAGATGAGGGATGCAAAAAGGTGAAGCACAGTCATTAAGCACAGTCTCTGTGATGCTGTGTGTGATGATTTTAATCCAGACTGTCTCATGGGTGACAGGTGTCTATTTATAGGAAGAGACATGCAGGTACTTGCTGAAATGCACTTTATTAAGTGCACGCTGCTATAAATAATGCAGAGGCTAATTCAGGAAATGAAGGAGTGCTCTGCTGATCTCCCAGGCCTCTTGAGCTGTTTCTGTTAGCTACTCAGAGACCTGCTCCTGAGCTCCATGGGATGCTCAGTGCTATGCACAACAAACACCAAAGCTAGGTGAAAATCCAGCCTGCTCCAGACAACAGCATAACAGAATTGTTGAATTGTTTCAGTTGGAAAAGGCCTCTAAGATCATTGAGTCCAAGCATCAACTTCACACCACCATGGCCGTTAAGCCGTGTCCCAGAGTGCCACCTCCACATGTTACTTGAACACCTGCAGGGATGGTGACTCTGCCACCTCCCTGGGCAGCCTATTCCAATCCCTGACCACTCTTTCAGTAAGGAGGTGGGAGAGAGGTGGAGGTTGGTCTCTTCTCCCTGGTATCAGGCTATAGGAGAGGAAGCAGCCTGAAATTGTGCCGGGGGAGGTTCAGGCTGGAGATTAGGAACAATTTCTTTACAGAAAGAGTGGCCAAGCATTGGATGCCAAAGGCATGGATGGTTCTGACACAGCACAAATGCTGCTGAAGGTCCCACACCCCTCCCAAAGGAATGCTGTCCCACATCCAGACCCTGCCAAACCCGACCGTGCCCAGCAGCCAGGGCAGGCCCAGGGCTCTGCAGAGCGCCAGTCTCACGCTAGCACGTGTTGATTTCTAAGTGCTGACAGAGGAGCAGAGAGATGCTTTTAGCCCTGGGTACCTTCCTTGACTATCACCCTAATACGCTCTGCAGCAACTGCAGTGTGCCAGACAGCTCCTGTGAGGCAGCAGAGAGAGGAGCCATGGAAGGACCAGCTCCATGCAGAGGTACTTACTGGTTTCTGCCGTCTCATACTCGCTGTCTCGCAGCAGCTCAAAGATGTCCACTTCCACTTTGGCTTTGCCCACCCGCTCGGGCGCGCGGTTGATGCGGTTCTTGGCGAGGGTGATGGAGAGCCTCTCTCCTCTGCTGCACTCCATGGGGTCATCCAGGATGGCAGCTGCAGGAGCAAAGGCGTTGGCAGCGGTTAAGCTTGGCGAGGACCCAGCTTGGCTCCGTGCTCCTCCCCATCCGTCCCAGCTGCCACCCAGCAGCCGGCACCTCGGCACTCGGGCTCCCGCCGCCGCTATTGTTAGCGCATCCTCCCTCCCACGCGCGGCCTTGCCCGCCGCCTCGCCCACCTCCCAGCTCCTGCCAGACACGTGGGCGCTGAAATCTCTGCAGCAGCAGCTGCGTTACCTGCCAGTGTGCTGCAGCACGACACAGCCGCCCACACTGCTGGGCTCCTGGCAGTGCCCAGCACCCACTGCAGCACAGCGATCCATCCGCTCTCCCCGGCTGCTCCCCGGAGAGCAGCATCCAGCTGTGCAGCCTCGAGCAGCCCGGATCTGGGTGCTGCCTCACATCCCAACAAAGCAAGAACGTCCCCAGATAGCTTCAGTTTGCTTGTTTGAGAAGCCATGGGTACGGTGCTGCTAGGTGGGATATTTCAGGAAGCATGTAGGCAGCCGTGGGTGGGAAGGGACAAATATTTTTCAAACAGAAAGCATTTGACTCTTGAACTCAGCTCCTGGGCCTGCCCACTCAAATCTGTGTGAGGCAGAAGGAGATAGTACGGGGTATTATTTTTATTTTCTTGATGGAAGGCGAAAAGAAATTGGAGTGGAGCATTAATCACAGCGTTCCATTATGAGCGGCACAACTCCTGCACCCCAGTGGGTTTATCCTTGCTAATTGAAGGTCTCCTCTGAGAACGCAGCTGTTCAGCTGTACCTGGGGAAGAACAGCACTGGGGTTTGTGGCATATATTAGAAAGGCATCGACGCCTCTCCCTCCTCCTCAAAGATCCCTCCAAGGGGAGCGATGCCATTCGGAACCAGTCAGGTGCACCTGGAGTCGCAGCTCAGTGCCCAATCAGGCCCCGCACTGCGTAGGTTAGCAAAGCAGAGATTAGCAGGGCTCTGCTGGCTTGTGTCTCAGAAAAACAAGGAACAAACTCTAGCAGCTAGGTGCCTTGTTGAAGCTCTGAAAGGTGCCATTGTGCTGGAGCAGCTGCCTTTGGCATTCTTTCAGGCAAGGCAGAATGCAACACATAAAGTGAAGCATGTTGGTTACAAACAGGAGGTATCCTGCTTCCTGGAGAGCAGAGTCCAAGGATACACTTATTTTGAAGCCAGCTAACTGGGCCCACTGTTGAAGCACGGTGATGTTACCCTCAGTCCCACCTACAGCACATGCTCCTTGGAGAGCTGGTCTGTGCCTTGAAGGTCCTCACTGCTCCCCCAGTGCATGGGCACCAACCACCCTTCACTGCCACCAACACATGGAGCCTCCAAGAGAGCCTCCCAGTGAAGAAATCTGTCTTGGGCTCAGACTCCTTTTACTTTGTCTTTCCTGCCCCTGAGACTTGCTTTCAACCATCTCCAAAACTCAAAGCATTGCCCAGTTTCATCAACAGACTTGCATTGCATTCCAGGGCTCTTTGCTCAGCCTGGCTATGCTCATTCCAGCAGGATCTTCTTCCCTCATGACAATCCCTCCTGGGATGAGGAGGAGACTATCATCAGTACCTGCAGTTTCACACCAGGCTCCTGCACGCTGACAACCTACCTGCCCTACCCTCAGCTGTGGAAGGGAACTGGACACTGAATCCACTGGTGAAGCAAAGGTGGTCTATGCTATCCCAATGATGTCCATCCCAGAACTTCTCTTCTTCCCCAGTTTTATGGAGCTGAACTGAACTAAGCACTGACAAAGGAACACAGCAATATTTCTCTTACACGACATGCACAGATGTCTTGGAGAACATTCCCAGGCCTTCAGGCAACACCATCCCCTCTGCTCCACTGACATGCAAGCATCATCACAATCTGCAAAGCTGGGGCAGTTCATCTTCAGCTCATTATGCAAGGGAAAAGGTTGTGCTTTCCTTTCAGGCCACAAACAGGGCTCACAGGGGTTTGAAGGCATTGATACGACTGATGAACTGGGGTGCATCAAGAAAACATTGTCCTGCAGGTCTAGGTGGGTTCTCCTCCCTCCCACTCTTCTCTGCCCTGGTAAGACCACATCTGGAATACTGTACCCAGTTTTGGGCTGCTCGGTTCAAGAGAGACAGGGATCTGCTGGAGAGAGGCCAATGGAGAGTTATGAGCATGATTAAGAGATTTGAACATCTCTCCCACGAGGACAGACTGAGAGATCTGGGGCTGTTTAGTCTTGAGAAAGCCAAGAGGGAATCATATTAATGTCTATAAACATCTGGAGGGTGCCAAGATGAAGTTTCCTGTCTTTTTTTTCAGTGCTGTCCATTGATGAGGGTGGTGAGACACTGGCACAGGTTGCCCAGGGAGGTTGTGGCTGCTCCCTGCCTGGAGGTGTTCAAGGCCAGGTTGGATGAGACCTTGAGTGACCTGTTCTAGTGGGAGGTGTCCCTGCCTATGGCAGGGGGTTGGAACTGGATGAGCTTTCAGGTCACTTCCAACCTAAACCATTCAATTATTCCATGATAGGACAAGGAGCAACAGACACAAACTGGAAGTTGCAGCTCAACAGGAGGAAAAACTTTGCTCTGAGGGTGCTGGAGCCCTGGAGCAGGCTGCTCAGAGATGTTGTGGAGTCTCCTTCTCTAGACACTTCCAAAACCCATCTGGATGTGTTCCTGTGTGACCCTACTCTGGCAGGGGGGGTTGGACTTCATGATCTCTGATGGTCCATCCAACCCCTAACATTCTGTGATTCTTTGATGACTGCTTTTAATTACAAAGAAGCTGGGAGACTCAAGTGTCCCAACAAGCAGCTTGCTTGACCTCCCACTTCTCTAGGAAAGCTGCAGCAGGAAGAGAAGTCCTCATGCACCAAACTGCCTGATGTGTGCAAACATCTCAGTGCAGCTCTGCTTCCAGCAAAGGGTAAAGCACTGGACTGAATCCCACGAACATCACAGAATGCTGCCAGGATCCAGGTGCTGATAGAGCAAAATTAAAGATTAATGGTGAGGAAGCATATGTCAGCACTCTTAGATTCATTATTTTCTAATTTAAAGCTTCAAAATGACTAAACTGGGATTTCTTTTTTTTTTATTATTTATTATTTTTTATTAGTGTTCTCTTTAATTGTTAGCTTGGAAACAAAAATCACTTCTGCTAATGTATAGTGAAATCTATTTTGAAAACAAAAGACTTGAAACCAAAGCATTTGGAATCATTTCCCCAGGCCACACTGGCACAAACCTGTGCAGAATGATTGTTTTGTCTCTGCTCAGGGTGAGGCTTTCCATGTTTATTTCTGGGAATCTCGAAAACTTCCCCCTACAGCTGAGAAAAAGAAAACCAGACAAAACCAAACCCTCTTCCTTGCTCAGCAGTGACTCAATTTGAAGTTTGCAGCCCACCTTGGGAGCAAAGGCAAGAGGGGAAAATGCTCACAGTGAGTGGCAGGTTTGGAAGAAGGAAGGAGCACAGCCAGGGAGCCTGAATCCCAGGGTGCTGGTGGTGCTCCAAGAGCACAGCCACTAATCAAACTCCATCACTGCTTCCTCTGTCCTGTGGGGCTCATGATATAACAGCAGCAAAATCAGCTCACTTGCATTTTGGGAGACTAGTTAGTTTTACTAACTATTAAACCAGTCCCCAGAACAGACTAGGCAATGAGGCTGAACTAATCTTTATTAAAGCTAGTGGATGGAAAAGGTCATTTAATGTTTAAAAAAGGTTGGTTTTAAAACTTCATGTCTTGGGACACGGTGCCAAAAAACTCATCTAATAGCTGCATCATTAAGTATGAACGAAAATCTTTATAGAAATTCCCTTTCATCTATTCCTGTCTATTAAACATGGGAAGATGCATCAAGTAAATCTTTAATCCTGAAAACTTATGGCAAAGTCTTTGAACTTTCTTGGCCTCAAAGATCACTTCTATCTTCCCCATCATAATAAATGTCTCCAACCTAGACTGCCTTCTGTATGAATTATGAGGAAACTGTTTCAGAGGGAGGCAGGAGCACCTGTGTCTGTGATTCAGGCTTGCTTTGACTCTCAGTCCCTGTGAAATCCTAATGACTTCAAACGAAGCCAGCAAAGACTGATAGAGGCTGAGCCTTCCTCAGGAAGAACAGGTTGGAAACAACACAGGAAGGGCATGGACCTGCTGGAGTGGGTCTAGAGGAGGCCACAAAGATGATCAGAGAGCTGGAAGCACCTCTCCTATGAGGACAGGCTGAGGGAGCTGGGGTTGTTCAGCCTAGAGAAGAGAAGGCTCAAGGGAAACCTTAGAGCAGCCTTCCAGTACCTGAAGGGAGCTACAGAAGGGACTTTTCCCAAGGGCTGTAGTGATAAGATTTGAAATCAGAGAAGAGTAGATTTAGATTGGATGTTAGCAACAAGTTCTTTGCCACAGGAGTGGTGGAACAGTGGAAGAGATTGCCCAGAGGGGTAGTGGAGGCTCCATGCCTGGAGATATTCAAGGTCAGGCTTAACAAGGCTCCAAGCAATAACTTAAACCTCGCTGGTCTGAGGCAGTTTGCTTGCCTTATTCACTAACACTCTGGACTTCTCCTCTTTCTTTTCTTTTCTTTCTCCTCCTACCTTGGAGAAGCTTCTGTAGGAGGAGGGAGGAAAGTCATTTCTCACCCCAAACAATTCAGCCCTACTATTCACAGTGAGCAGGGGGACAGGCAGAGCTGTCAGCTTTTGTGCTCCCAGCGATGCAGACAGCTGTCTTCCTGGAGCTGGGCTGAGGCAGGGCAACTCATCCTGTTAAATGCAGCAGGCAGTTCACAGACAGCACCGAAATTGAATCCTTTCCACCCTCAGTCAATGTTTTGACCAGTGCTAAAAAAGCAGAAAGGCTCCATTCTCCCACTGCCCCAAGCCATGTGGCTCCCCAGAGTGCTCCCTGCCAGCAGCCAGGTTCCCAACAGGGGCACCCTGACAAGGCTCACACCACTGCTGGTTTTACTACCTATCACTACCTAATTCATGAGCCAGCCAAGACCTAATAAAGTACCATTTTGATAACAAGAGCAGGGAACAGATGTTACCTGGAGCTTTACACACGGCTACAGCAGGGTTCAGCTGACCTTTTCCTGTTAACATTATTAAGTATTGCTACATTTTCTCAGATGCTTTTCATACCACAGAGATGTAAAGCCATGCCCAGAAGCACATTTGCCATCTCGAGTAAGCTCTTGAAGATGCAGATTTAGCAAAGCATTGACTCAGTAAACATGATATTTCACTCTTCATAACCTCTCCCTCCAAGCTGAGAAGACAAAGCCATCTGCAATATTTCTCAGGTGTCTCCTCTGACAGGTTAAGAACACATCTAGGACCTCTTCTGATTTATACTGTAAACAGTCTCCAAATCCCCTATGTTTCTGTGATGAATAGACTCTCAAATTACAAACTGTAACCTCAGTCCAATCAGGTTTAGACACATAGAAGATCCAATATCCACCACTGGAGCTGACTGGTCCTTAGCCTCAAAGCTAGGAGCCCATTAGATCAGAGGTTTATCAGCCAAACACACCATTCACTGAGGCACTAATGTCCTGCTTGCCTCAGGAGATGCCCTTCCACCTGCTCCTGGACCACCTCCACCACCCTTATCATGGACACCTGCCCACAGATGCTCCTGACTTCATTAACCTCAAGTTAGCTGCAAAACCAGAAGGCTGCAGAATCATTTGAGGGTCAGTTGATTAAAATAAAACAAAATAAAATAAAAAGTTTACCTTATTTTGCACTTTCCCCCTCTGCTGAACAGAGAATCAACCCTTCTGGCTGTCAATACAGCAAAGGATATGAAATGTGAAGACTTCCTCATTAAAGGGCTGTCAAGTATAGCTCTGGTGGAGAAACAGGTGAGATTGTGCTTCCATTACCCTCTCCAAACTGCTGCTTAAAAATGAAGCAAAATGTGGCCAATGTGCCATTACTCTGAGAGGAAAGAGGATCTCATCAAGGGAAAAGAGAATCTGAAAACATAACCTCTCCCTCACAAAGAGATTTGATACCATTTGTCTGATCAGTGTAGCAGAGGGCTATTTATTGCTCTTGGCCAGAATTTGAAATCTGCATTTAAATAGAGCTTCCCTCTCATTTCTGCTATCCAGGGAGAGTGATTTCAGGAGAGAGAATGGGGGAGACATGATAAAAACAGCTGAGGGCTTTCGTTTCTACTGCTTGAAACACAACCTCTCTTTTCTCCTCCTTAATAACTGTTTAGTGTACATAAAATCAGAATAACATTCTCTGAGACTGGGAGTTTCCAGGTCTCTCCAGATTGCTGCCACACTTCTCCACTGTCCCCCCCTGAACCCAGGCAGGTGATGACCTGTCAGTCATGCTAGACCTGTCACAGTGCTGGGAAGCAAAGCCTCAGTGGGGGCAGCTCATCTTTGTGCCCCAGCAAACATTGTCCCTCCAGTCCAGGCAGGTAAAAGCAGTGCCAGCAGTGCCAGCCTCCTCTTCCCTCCCCTGCACACACCTGCATACAACAGGGAGGGCTGTTTGTATCCAGGAGCAGGGGGAAACACATTTCAGCTGCCATTCTGAATGCAGGCATCTGCAAGACAGGTCTCATCTCAACTCTCACTCCTCTGCTTCACGTGCAGAGAGGAGAACACACTAATGAGACAAGGTCTTGCTCTTCCCATCAGAATCTCCTGCTCCTCTGAATATAAATCTCACCACCAGGCAGTCAGCAAACACCCTCAGCATGAAGACAGAAGCAAAAGAGCACAAAGGCATAAGAAAGGGGTCTGAGAGGGAAATGCCCTGTCCAGAGCTGGCTAGTGCAGTCTGAAGCTGTCCTCCTCAGCAAACTACAGTTCTTTAGAGCCATTAGGGAAACTCCTACAGGTTTCCACAGCCACAAACTTGAGGCATGCTGCAGCTATGGATAAAGTCCTGATCTGTGAATCCAAATAGTGTGTCTGCAACCAGGTAAGTCTTACTTAATCCCCTGAAAATCCTGCCAAAAGACTTCCCAAAGACAAGGAGAAACAAGCAGGGAGAGGGAGGGAAGGCAAGCGGGGAGAGGGAGGGAAGGCAAGCGGGGAGAGGGAGGGAAGGCAAGCGGGGAGAGGGAGGGAAGGCAAGCGGGGAGAGGGAGGGAAGGCAAGCGGGGAGAGGGAGGGATGACTGATTTAACCTTCGTGAGGTGTAAGGTCAGGGCTGCAGCAGGGAATAAATGATTAAGGCTCTGAAAGAAAGGGATGTGCCAGGCCTGCAGCAAGACAGGCTGGAGGGAAGGACAGAAAGGGTTCTCCAGCTCAGGTAGGCAGGGCTTTGCAGACAGACAGGGAAGGAGGTGAAAGCCTACTGCTGAAGAATGGAATGGCAGGAAGGCACAGTGGACACATTTCACTCAAGGCATCCCAAGAGCCTCAGACACTGTCTAGGGATGTTACTGCCAAAGGCACACTGAACCACTCCTGGAGGTGTCAGGAACCTTGCAGTGAAGCACTCAGGCAATTCCAGCCACCAAGAGCCTGTTCCTGCATGCATGTCTGTGGTGTGGTGAGATGCTGCTCTTTTCCCCTGAAGCTTTGCTGGCAGCAGGAGGGATTCATAGCAGGGCTCTCTAGCACAGATCTCCTGCATCTCTGAAGAGCTGCTCTGTCAAACTAGGCTGCAACTTGCCATGAGATTCAGCCCACTGCAAAGACCCTTACCCATCCCCTCACAGGGTCTTCCTGAGTGCCTAAATCCTATTTTCTTAGGAAACCAGCTGAAAAACACTGACTGATGCCAGCAACATAATTTCCCTG
This sequence comes from Ramphastos sulfuratus, assembly GCA_013399055.1. Taxonomy (NCBI): domain Eukaryota; kingdom Metazoa; phylum Chordata; class Aves; order Piciformes; family Ramphastidae; genus Ramphastos; species Ramphastos sulfuratus. The sequence goes on along the minus strand of WBNM01000655.1, from coordinate 266,787 downwards.
TCTTGTCTTTTCTTTCAATAACACCAAAAAGAGTTTCAAAAGGAAGTTTTTCTTCCTGTTTTCAGGATCTCAAGTGACTGGCAGCAGCTGTGGATTTTAGGAGGAAGCCCTGGGAAGCCATGGTGGGGCCAGTAAACTTGGCAAGAGCAGGAAACAAGCAAGAACTTAATTAAGTCAGTGGAGAGTATAAAAACAAGAAAAATAACCATGCAAACCCCAAGTGTCACTTCCAGGCAGGCAGAAAAGAATGAGGAAGGGAGAAACAGTGTGTAAAATTCTAAACTACAAACAAAAAAAAAAAGAAAGGCAAAAACTGTGGGAAGTCCATCAGGATTTATAGCTGCAATCCCAGATTTGAGAGATGGCAATGAACAATGTGGCAGTGGGAGCCTGAGAGGCATGACAGCAGGGGAAGGAGGTGGAGGAGGCAGGGAAAGGAATCACTGCAGAACCCCAGGTGACACAGGATGTCTTCCTGGTCACACACTTGCAATGAGCTTGTTCTGTACCTACAAGACAGATGACCACAAAAGCCCAGAGCTCCATCTCCAGTCAGCCAAAGCTGTTCCAGCATGCATGCAGCTCTCTGCAATGCTTTGGGATTTACTGGATGACAGTGATGCAAGATGAGCAACATGGCCAAGACTGACACTTTGCCTCTTGCAGAGGGAACCTTTTCTTGAACCACCAAAATGCTTCATAGAATCACACAATGGTTTGGGTTGGAAGGGACCTTAAAGATCATCCAGTTCCAAAGCCCTGCCATGGGCAGGGACACCTCCTGCTAGAGCCCAGGCTGCTCAAGGCTTCATCCAGCCTGGCCTTGAACACCTCCAGGGAGAGGGTGTCCACAACCTTCCTGAGCAACCTGTTCCAGTGTCTCACCACCCTCACTGGAAAGAATTTCTTCCTAATCTCCAGTCTAAATCTGCCCTCTTTGAGCTTCAATCTATTCCCCCTCATTTTGTCACTGCAAGCCCTTGTAAAAGTCCCTTCCTGGCTGCCTCATAGGCCCCTTTCAGGTTGAGGAAGGCTGCTATAAGGTCCCTCTGGAGCCTTCAGGATTCAAGAATCATAGAATGGTAAGGTTGGAAAGGACTTCAAAGATCATCTAGTTCCAACCCCCTGCCACAGGCAGAAAGAAATTTGGGTCCCCTCTAAAGCTGGTGGATTTCCATTTGTGTAAGTGGCCTTTTAGTGACCATTTTCCTCTTCACCCTTCCTGGAGTCTTAGCACTTACAGTGCATTTGCTCTTCTTTCAGCATCTCCCTCCTTCAAGGATGCCAGCAGAGTCCTGGCCCCACTTACTGACTCTTCCCAGGCTGGCAGACAGCAGAGCACTGCAGAGGATGCACAGCTTATACTGTGCAGAGCCTAAGTGCCAGACCCCAGCTCCAGACTCCCTCCAGCCAGCTGACTAATTGCATAGAGAGATAGCAAACAGCCTTGGATGCATCCCCAATGTCAAAGTGAGGAGGTGGAAAAAAAACATTGCTGTGATGACAGGATCTGGGTTTTTCCTTTCACTAACATGGAGAGCCTGGAGAGGTTTTGCACCAGGTCTGTTCTTGTTACAAATCTCCAAAAGATGGATCCAAGGACAGGGAGTCACCATGCTGGATGTAGATTCCAGAAATGACAATTCCTTTAAAGATATGAGACAGACAAATGAGAGGTGAAATGATTTCCATTCTCTAATGATGGATGAGGAGCAGCAGCACGAGGAGATAAAGCTGCTCCTCAAGGCTTTGCAAGACAACATGGCAAATAAACAGAGTTAATGTGCCAACAGGCTTCAGAAACCCTTGTTTCTGAAATGCTTTACCCTTCTTACTGCCACTGAAACTTGACACCTCTGCTTCATTCTCCAGGCATCCAAGTGCATCACAAAAGCCAAGTCAGAATTATTAATAGAACTTTTGGGAGATGGGAACCTCCAGGAGCAGCAGCATATTAAAAGAAATGAATATGAAAATGAATGAAGACCAAGGTCAATGCTACAAGGCTGAGCACAGCCTGGATGGAAGGATCAAACGGCCTGGAAGGACCAAGAGAGGGCCTACAGAGCACCTAAATCAGGTAACAACTTGTCCCTCACAAGCAAGCCCTTAGAGTCCCTGCTCTCTGTGCATCTGCTCCATGGGAAACCTTATTGCCTACCTCTCACCACCTCCCTACTCCCACACTGCCTGGATGTCAGTCCACAGATGTGCAGGGGAAGAAAGTGTAGCCCAAGAGGAGGAGAGTGGAGTACTAGAACCAAGGTAGGTGAAGGTGGCATTGGAAACCTCACCCCTACTGCAGAAGGTGCAGAAGTAGAACCAAGGTGGGTGATGGTGGCATTGGAAACCTCACTCCTACTGCAGAAGGTGCAGTAGTAGAACCAAGATGGGTGAAGGTGGCATTGGAACCTCACTCCTACTGCAGAAGGTGCAGAAGGTGCAGTAGTAGAACCAAGGTGGGTGAAGGTGGCATTGGAACCTCACCCCTACTGCAGAAGGTGCAGAAGGTGCAGTAGTAGAACCAAGGTGGGTGAAGGTGGCATTGCAACCTCACCCCTACTGCAGAAGGTGCAGTAGTAGAACCAAGGTGGGTGAAGGTGGCATTGGAACCTCACCCCTACTGCAGAAGGTGCAGAAGGTGCAGTAGTAGAACCAAGGTGGGTGAAGGTGGCATTGCAACCTCACCCCTACTGCAGAAGGTGCAGTAGTAGAACCAAGGTGGGTGAAGGTGGCATTGGAACCTCACCCCTACTGCAGAAGGTGCAGAAGGTGCAGTAGTAGAACCAAGGTGGGTGAAGGTGGCATTGCAACCTCACCCCTACTGCAGAAGGTGCAGTAGTAGAACCAAGGTGGGTGAAGGTGGCATTGGAACCTCACCCCTACTGCAGAAGGTGCAGAAGGTGCAGTAGTAGAACCAAGGTGGGTGAAGGTGGCATTGCAACCTCACCCCTACTGCAGAAGGTGCAGCTGTATTAAGGTCGAAGAAAGAGTCTGGGCCAGCCACAACCCAGCACACAGCTCTCACTGGTGTGCCTCAGGACTGCTCTCATCTCTTTGCTGTTAGAACAAACAACTTTTCCTGCTGAGTCACGCCGAAATGAGATGCTAAAGAGCTGCCACACCAGGTGTGGAAACCCTTCAGATCCAATATCCATCAATCTATAGAGTCTCTATTTATTTCTTTTTTGCCACTCAGCCTTCAGCAAGTTAATAGGTTACTTGAATGTCTACCTGCCTTTCCTCTGTACTGCACTCTCCCTCACTGCATTTATTTCCCCAATGACTTCTCCTTCTGGATGGGAAAACAAAACAAGAATTGTCTTTCCCCTGGACTCTGAAATGGTTTTCTCTCCCTGTTCATCCATCTTAGCAGCAAAGTGCTAATCCATCTAATCCCAATTTGGATACTTGCTTGCTTAGAAAATGCTGATGTGCTACCACCAGAGAACTGCTTTTTTGCTTGTGTGCTGAGTGGCTGCTGTTTGAGCTCACATCAGCACCTGTGGCCACCTGCCCCAAACCAAATCCACACTGCAGCTGAATGGGTGACCACAGAACTTGAGTGCCCAACCAAATGGTCAGTTCTGAGCCTCCGACCTGAACCAGCTCAGCCACACCTCCAAGATTTTCAGAGGCTCATCTTCTGCCTTGAGCACTGAGCCTTCTGGCACCTGCTGCAAATTCCAGTGTTGAACACAATCTGTGAGTGCCTCAAACATTCAACCTCATGACACCTCCATGACCTGGAGCACTGCACCCAGTTCTGGTGCTCCCAGTGTAACAGGAATATGGACCTGCTGGAGCCATGAAGATGATCAGAGGGCTGGACAACCTGCCCTATGGGGACAGGCTGAGAGAGCTGGGGCTGAACAGCCTGGAGAGAAGGCTCAGTGAGACCTTAGAGCAGCCTTCCAGTACCTGAAGGGGAGAGCTGGGAAGGGACTTTTAACAAGGACTTGCTGTGATAGGATGAGGAGGAATGGATTGAAGCTTGAGGAGGGCAGGTTTAGCCTGGAGATTAGGTGGTGAGACACTGGAGCACTGGACACTGTGCTGTGTAAAACCTCTCAGGCTGGGGGAAGAGGCAGCAGAAAGTTGAAGAAGAGAGGAGAGAGGATCTGTCCTGTGTGGGGTGACAAACATTGCCTGGAGAATCCTTGGCACAACAGAAAATAACCACAAAGTCTTTGCAAGTTACTAAAACTTTTCCCAAAGAATCTCTGAGGTTTCTAGCACTCTTCAAAGGAGATAAAGAACAACTTTTAGGCAAACAGCTTTGGCTGTCAGCTGGGGAGCTCATTACAGATTCCCCTACATCTGTGCAACGTGGAAGTTTTAAACACCCTACACAGAAACTGGAAAGGGCAAGCAAAGAGGAGGGGAAGCAAGCAAAAGGCAAGGATAAAGAAGCAGCTCAGCTGCACAGATTAAATTAAATCAGACACAAAACTTCTTAGTGAATACAGTGAAAGAAAAGGAAAAGCTATTCCAGACTCCCAGAGGGTAGCTGTGAGGGGAGCAGCAGCACGCTCAGGCAGGAGCTGCTGGTGGGATTGGAGAGCCACACTGGGTCACCAATGAGAACACCAAACCCAGCCACACTGCTAAGGCAGCAGATGAATGGAGAGAATTACATCCCCTGCAGTTTGTTGTGCTGCTTCTCAGAGAGGACACTGAATTAGGTACATTAATGCTGTGAGGAGCTGGATCAGGTTTGCAGTGATAAGCTTAATTAAACAACAGAGTTATCCATAGGCTGTGCTTTCTGTTGTAAATAAGGCTACATTTATGCTGATTAATTAAAGTCATGGTTCAGATCATTAAATCCTCCTACTTCCAACCACCTTAATGAGGATACCTGCAAGAGCTGAATCCAGGCACAGCTCTGGACTGAGATGAATTGAGGTTCATGTCCAACACTTATTCTAATTGGAGTATTAGGTAAACAGAACAGATCCTCTCTCCTCTCTTCTACAACTTTCTGCTGCCTGTTCCCACAGCCTGAGAGCTTTCACACAGCTCTGGTGTTCCCAAGAGTGGCTTAGGTGCTCTGAAGTGAAAAGCAAGCTTGGGAGCTTATGGTTTGCTCAAGTTCAGCTATCATATCTGCTCACAAACCCAGTGGTTATCAAAAATTGGAGCTGGTCAAATTATTGTTGTATTTTGATCACAAGGAGAACATTATTATTATGCTTCCTTGCTGCCCACAACCCCTCCTCATGAATCATGCATGAGGCTGTCCCTACTCCTGCAGAAGGGCTGGGCTCATACTTGTGCAAAACAGATTTTCTGCCTGTGGAGCACAGCCACAGCCTGTTCACCTTAGCTATACCCTAAGGTAGAAACAGCCTTTTGGCTTCAGGTCTCCTGTCAGGACAATCCCTATGGTACACAGCCCAACAGCCTCTCAAATGGCCATGCATGGACAGCTTGGCAGGTCTTCATGTGTGGACAAAGGCCACTTGCAAATCCTGGGATGGGAGCTTGTGGATTTGGTGGTAGAATGTGCATGCAGCTAACACCAGGAGAGAGACAGCCACTGAGCACAGCATCCTTCCTCTCTTGGCTTGCACTATTAATTCATCCTGTGCTTGCAGCTACACTGTAGTCACCTTCCAGCAGTGTGAGGTACAGGTGGAGAGTAGGAGCAGCTCACTGAGGCTACAGAATCATAGTGACTGTTTGCTTGCTGCTCTTGGTGACCTCAGCAATGTTTATATATGTAAAGGGTGAGTGGCAGGAGGCTGGAGCCAGGCTCTGCTGGGTGATGCCCAGGGCCAGCACAAGGGGCAATGGGTGGAAGCTGAGGCATAGGAAGTTTCATTTAAACATGAGGAGGAATTTTTTCCCTGTTAGGGTGAAAGAAACCTGGAACAGGCTGCCCAGGGGGGCTGTGGAATCTCCCTCTCTGGAGATATTCCAAACCTGCCTGGATGTGTTCTGTGTGATCTGGTGTAGGTGATCCTGCTCTGGCAGGGGGGTTGGACTGGCTGAGCTTTGGAGGTCCCTTCCAGCCCCTGACATTCTGTGATTGATGAGATGAGAATCAAAGATGCTGCAGTGGGACATTTTACATCGACTCTGAAGGGAGCCAAGATGAGGCCCTGAGTCACTAACAAGCCCATCAAAAGCTCCCAGCAAACTCTGCAAGGATGTTTATCAGCTCCTCCATTTCTTCTGAGCTTTTCCCCTTTTCCTTAACACAATCTTACCTGATTGGGAACTGACCAATAACAATAATAAAATAAAGCTCATCCACAATCAGTTGCAGGACTGGGACTATTTCCTCCACCTATTCACCATCACAGAAATTGCCTTTTAAATGGATAACAATGATTGTGAGGGTCCAGTTATTGCCTTGAAACCTCACATTTGATGCATCCAATGTTGTTCTCTTATAGAAATAACAGTTATTACTGCAAAGTGATTCCCCCCTCCCCCTTTCTCTACTTCCAAAGAGTTTTTGCAGGAGATTGCAAAGAAAATGGGTTCCATCAATACTGCACTTAGGCCCTGCTGCTTTCATACTTTGACTCTCATCATTAATCTTCTAATGTGTCTTTAAACAAATGGCATTTCTTCCACAACTCTCTGGCAGCTATCCCTATTTTTCCCCTCCCTCTGCCCTAATACCCTCTCCTATGAAGTAGGAGCTCTTTCTCCCCTGACTCATCAGTGGGAGTTGTGCTTCTGCCACTCAGGGAGAAACATTTCAAGCTCTTGTTCAGGCAGTTTGCTGGTAATTAGGAAAAAAAAACCCAACCAAACAAAACACCACACCATGAGGGGCCCACAATCAGGAAACATGCATCAGGAGGAGCTGTTCTGGGAAGGTTTCTGCCCTCCCTGAAACCTTGCAGTAAAGTTTGCAGGATGACTTTGCTGAAGAGGTTATTCTAAAGTAATCCTAGGGTGACACTCACCTCCAGAGAGCTGGGTCCTTGTGCAGGCTCTTAGCACAGGGAAAAATGTTGCCTCTGGCACAGAGCATCCTCTTTTCAGCACACTACAAATGCAACTGCCAGATGCCACTTTCATCTGATTTGATGGGGACAAACAAGGCTGCTCCCTTCGTTACACAGCCATGGGGCAACTGAGTCTGCAACTACCAACTGTTTGCACAGGACTTTCTTAAACAGCCTCTGCCCCTACCCCTAAGGGCAAGCCCCTCTGCTGCCATTTCTCAGCAGTGAGAGAAGAACTGTCACCTCCATTCAGGAGGAGCAGAGGCAGTAAAAGGATACAGCCCAATTCTGCAGTGCTGTTTAGATGCCAGTCCTGCCCCTCAGAGGGTAAAATCCCTCCTGTTTCAGAGATGGCTTCTGCAGCACTTTTATCATAATGGGAGCCATGCACTTAAAAGCCTCGAGGGTCTAAAGGACCTGCCTGTCGTCTGAGAGAGGGAGCTGAACATCCAAAGCCCTGAGCACACAGCCCTGCTGCAGCCCTGCCCAGGCTCAGGGCTGGCAGAGCTCCTCTGATGCCACAGCATCCCACACTGCACTGTGTGCTCCACCATGCCCAAGCCAGCATCGCCCTGCCAGCATCACTGGCATGGGGTCCTCCTCATGCTGCCATGAGTGCCAGGCCAGAATGTGCATCCAGCAAGGAGAGGACATGCTGACCTTCTAGGAAAGGGAAAAAAGAGTTTCCCAGACTAATTAAGCTAATGAAGGCTAATTACACATTAGCCATGAGGCATATGGGCACAGAACCCCACTTCCAGCAAAGTGCCACTTGTGAGCTCTGTGCTTGAAGACAGAGCAGCCATGGAGCCGTGCCCCATCCCTGCTTGCCAGCACTAATTGATAGCTCAGTCCCTCAGATGAGTGGTCCCCTCCACACGAGGTGCAGGTACATTAGCTGTGACACTCTCAGCAGGAGGATGTCTCACCAAAAACTCATTTTCACAACCACATTAACAGCGAGAACAAGCCCCAAATGTGGACTGGAAATGAAGAAAACAACCTTCACAGCTTACCCACCTGAGACTCAGTCATTTTCTCCTGCATTTGCCACCCCTGGCACCAGCAGAAGTAGAGATTAATATTTGGAGTTACTTCATGCAATTTCTGGACATCTGGACCTTTCTGTCTTCTCCTCATCCCCCAAGAGTTATGACACTCCCTCTACCCTTTCTCAGTTACAGTCTCTTCTTCATTATCATCTGTCAAGTCCAATTAACATGTGCACTGACATCAGGGAAGATTATTTCTGAAGCCTCCTGTGAGAGCCAGTTGACAGGAGCATCCACCCTTGAGAAGTGTGAGAAAACTCCTCAGCAGATTGCCTGCTCTTGGCAGGATCCTCCGCAGGGAGCCCCACGGCGCGCAAAGTGCATCTTGCAGCATTTGCCTTTGGTGGCACTGCAGGACATTCTGCATGCTGGACAATGCCTGTGACTGCTTTCTGACCCTACAAGTCCAAGCTCTCCAAGGCATAGTGACCAGACACCTACCAGTCAATCAGCTTTGCAGTAATCTTGAGGGTTGGTAGGTGTGGGAGGGGGACAAGATGTCCAGTAGCTTCACACTGTATTAGACTCCATGCAGTGATATCAGCATGGCATATGTGTGTCACTGCCTCCTCAAACAGGGCTTGGGCAAAGACCTGATGCAAAGCAAAATGTTCTGCTCAAGCAGCCTGTGCTGCTCTGTATGCTGGCTGCACACCACTGCCCAACACGTCCCAAGGGCCATGGCTGCTGTGCTGCCTCCTCACACACAGGGAGGAATAACTCAAGCAGAACCTAGGAGCCTGGGTTCTGCAAACACAAGTATCACCAAACCTGTCCAGCAAGAATCACAGAGCTGCTTTGGTTGGGAAAGGTCTTCAAGATCATTGAAAAGGCCTCCAAGACCACTGACAGGACCTCCAAGACCATTGAGTCCAACCCCCAACCTAAGACCACCGTGGCCTTTAAACCATGTCCCCAAAGTGCCATGTCCACACATTTCTTGAACACCTCCAGGGATGCTGACTCCCACTCCTTGGGCAGCCTGTTCCAACACCTGAATACTTTTTCTGCAAAGAGTTTTTTTTTCCCTAATATCCAAATTAAACCACAATTAAAAGCACAATTAAAACCACAATTAAAGGCACAATTTCAGGCTATTTCCTCCTCTCTTGTCCTGTCTCGTGATTCTAAGGAGAAGAGACCAATCCCTGCCTCACTCCAACCTCCTTCCAGGGAGTTGTAGAGAGCAAGGAGTCTCCTTTTCCCCACACTAAACAACCCCAGGTCCCTCAGCTGCTCCTCATAAAACTTGAAATAAGACTTGGAGAAAGCACAACCTCCTCTCCTTTGCCAAAATCCCACCCCTGCCTCTGCACAGCCAGGGTCATCTCCCCATTCCCAATCAGCTGCCTACTGGGAGGAAAGGATTTCAGGCCAACACTTTGGTTGTCTGCAGGTGCCTCCTCTGAGCTGTTTTACTCCCTCCAAACTCAACAAGCCTTTCACAAAATAAAAAAAACCAAAACCATTTGGCTACATTTCCCATGTCCCTGATTAAACAGTTAATGAGGAATCTGGATAGAACAAAAATCAACAGGAAATTAAGGCAACATAAGCCAGCCACAGCCCTCCTGTTTTAAACAAGAGAAAGAATAGGAAAAAGAAAAATCCAAAATATTTCCCTCCAGAGGAGTGGCAAAAAGCTACAGGGGAAGAGGCAATGTGCTGAGGACACCTCTTAATCTGGCTGGGATTTTTAAGGTACTTCTTTATGTGACTCCAAAAGCTCAATATCTGTCCTGATTTTGGAAGGGATAGAGGGGTGGAATTCCCTGTAGAAAAGAAACAACAGATCCTCTGGTACTGAATTTGATATAGCTCCAGTGGAGATCAGATCAGCTGCATTATAGATCTTGCTGATGACACAGAATGCTGTGCTGGAGAACCTGTGGGGACAGGCTGAGAGAGCTGGGGCTGGAGAAGAGAAGGCTCCAGGGAAACCTTAGAGCAGCCTTCCAGTACCTGAAAGGGGCTACAGGAGAGCTGGGGAGGGACTTTTTAAATGGGTTTGTAGTGATAGAATGAGGGGGAATGGATTGAAGATTGAGGAGGACAGATTTAGACTGGAGATTAGGAAGAAATT
>WBNM01000655.1:240804-255481 GCA_013399055.1 Ramphastos sulfuratus | reverse complement strand
CACCTAGACTGGAAGGGTTGGCAATGCCCACAGCTCAGCAGTGAGAGCTGCAATTAAATCAATTAACGTCCCCATACATGGCTAATATCGGAGACATAGGAGAGGTTTTATTATCCAAATAGAAAATCAGTTTGTGGGTCCAGATGGTCACTGGAGGCTCTGTAATTACCATACTATCACTGTAACTTGGCGTGTTTGGGCCCATTTCAATAGCACCAGCCCTGTTTATCTGCTTGGAGGAGAGCCTGTGCCATCTGGCCAAGACGAGGTTCATTGTCTGCCTGGCATCCATGGGATAAACACAGCTCCCCCACTCACTCAACTGCCATTTTTTCATACTGACTCTGAAAGGAGATGAGAGTGACAGGAGCAGACTTTGAACTGAAAAGCAGTTGAAGAAATGTCTTGGCCTGCAAGGATGCCCCAGGGAGGTGCTGGGCTGGGGCTGCACTGCACACCAGCAACAGGCTCTGCACTGCAGGGCCAGACCACAGAGCCACCCAGGTTGGCAAAGCCCCTCAGGAACACCAACTCCAACCTGGAACCCTACTCTACAAGATTCACCTTAAACCATATCCCCAAGCACCACATCCAAACCACCCTTAAACACACCCAGGCTGGGTGACTCTACCACCTCCCTGGGCAGCTCATTCCAGTCCCTGACTACTCTCTCCATGAAAAACTTTTTCCTGATATCCAATCTAAACCTCCCCAGCCTCAGCTTGAGGCCATTCCCCCTTGTTCTGTCTCCAATTCCCTGTGAGCAGAGCCCAGCAGCAGCCTCTCCACCATGTGCCTTCAGCTAGCTGTAGACAGCAATGAGGTCTCCCCTCAGCTTCCTCTTCCTCACACTAACCATCCCCAGCTCCCTCAGTCACTCCTCATAAGATTTATTCTCTAGGCCATTCTCCAGCTTCCTTGACTTCCTCTGGACCCTCTCCACTCCTGGCTGCAAAGTGATGCCCTGGGGACAAGGCATGGAAAGAACCTTGCCAAAAACCTTAGCCCCAAACCCTCTCTGCTTTCAGCTTCTTGCTATGAGCCTTTAAGCATGGAGGAGCCAGGAGGGTTTCACCTGCCTGCTGCCACTGTCTCTGATCTNAATGGATTGAAGATTGAGGAGGACAGATTTAGACTGGAGATTAGGAAGAAATTCTTGACAGTGAGAGTGGGGAGAGACTGGCACAGGTTGCCCAGGGAGGTTGTGGATGCTTCCCCCCTGGAGGTGTTCAAGGCCAGGTTGGATGATGCCTTGGGCAACCTGGGCTGGTGGGAGGTGTCCCTGCCCATGGCAGGGGGTTTGGAACTAGATGATCTTTAAGGTCCCTTTCAACTCATTTCTGTTCCAATGCCTCACCACCCGCACTCTAAGTTCTGTCCTGTTGCTGAAGGGAGCTCCAGCAAACTTTCCTCTTGCAGCTCTCTGGAGAGCCAAACACAGAACCTCTCATTTCCTTGCCTGGAGCAGACATTAAACTGCACCACTCACCTAGACTGGAAGGGTTGGCAATGCCCACAGCTCAGCAGTGAGAGCTGCAATTAAATCAATTAACGTCCCCATACATGGCTAATATCGGAGACATAGGAGAGGTTTTATTATCCAAATAGAAAATCAGTTTGTGGGTCCAGATGGTCACTGGAGGCTCTGTAATTACCATACTATCACTGTAACTTGGCGTGTTTGGGCCCATTTCAATAGCACCAGCCCTGTTTATCTGCTTGGAGGAGAGCCTGTGCCATCTGGCCAAGACGAGGTTCATTGTCTGCCTGGCATCCATGGGATAAACACAGCTCCCCCACTCACTCAACTGCCATTTTTTCATACTGACTCTGAAAGAAGATGAGAGTGACAGGAGCAGACTTTGAACTGAAAAGCAGTTGAAGAAATGTCTTGGCCTGCAAGGATGCCCCAGGGAGGTGCTGGGCTGGGGCTGCACTGCACACCAGCAACAGGCTCTGCACTGCAGGGCCAGACCACAGAGCCACCCAGGTTGGCAAAGCCCCTCAGGAACACCAACTCCAACCTGGAACCCTACTCTACAAGATTCACCTTAAACCATATCCCCAAGCACCACATCCAAACCACCCTTAAACACACCCAGGCTGGGTGACTCTACCACCTCCCTGGGCAGCTCATTCCAGTCCCTGACTACTCTCTCCATGAAAAACTTTTTCCTGATATCCAATCTAAACCTCCCCAGCCTCAGCTTGAGGCCATTCCCCCTTGTTCTGTCTCCAATTCCCTGTGAGCAGAGCCCAGCAGCAGCCTCTCCACCATGTGCCTTCAGCTAGCTGTAGACAGCAATGAGGTCTCCCCTCAGCTTCCTCTTCCTCACACTAACCATCCCCAGCTCCCTCAGTCACTCCTCATAAGATTTATTCTCTAGGCCATTCTCCAGCTTCCTTGACTTCCTCTGGACCCTCTCCACTCCTGGCTGCAAAGTGATGCCCTGGGGACAAGGCATGGAAAGAACCTTGCCAAAAACCTTAGCCCCAAACCCTCTCTGCTTTCAGCTTCTTGCTATGAGCCTTTAAGCATGGGGGAGCCAGGAGGGTTTCCCCTGCCTGCTGCCACTGTCTCTGATCTCCAGGCATCTTCACTGGGGTTTGGGTTTTTTTTTTTTAATTAGTTATTTTTAGAGGAGTGAGGCAGGAGAGAGACTGCTGAGCTCCTGGCTGCCTGTCCGCACTGCTCTTCCCTAGATGATGCAGTTCCTGAAAAAGAGAGGGAGCAAACGGCAGCCTCTAAGGCAGCTAAACGCACCAGCAATGCCTCCTGTGCTACAAAGGTACTTAACAACGACTGAAGTCCAGCCCCAGCCATCAGCCGAGCAGAACGCACACAGGACAGGCTCAGCCACAACTTTTCAACGCACACCAGCTCCCTGCCTCGACTGATAATGACAGGAAGGGAATGCTCACAGCCTGCTAACTCTCTAACTACTGTTAAAAACCTCCCATTAGTCTCCTCGTGTCATCCTCCTGTCTGAACGAGCAGGGAGATAATCCTTCTGTTCTCACACATTTTTATCTTCCTCCAACCCGCGAGCAGCAGAGATTTCCACCCCCACCTCTCCCCTCATTATGTAGCTATGCATTGAGCACACCTGCTTGTGCAGAGGACACTTTGCTGCCACGCAGCTGCCGAAAGCAAAAGAAGTGACAAACCTTAAAATGTTTGTCCTGTGTGCAAAGAAAAAATATTGTGAAAGGAGAAAGGTGACAGCAAAACTCCTTTCAGAACATGGAGCCCAGTACAGTTGTGTTAAGAGCAAAACAGGTTACAGAAGTGAGCCTGTGGAAAGTGGATGTATCACTGTCCCCTGACATGACATAGCCTCAATTAAGTCTTCTTATTGAGGGAACCCAGAGGCAGCACAGAGAGGGAACAGATGGGGAAGATTGCCTGGGAGGGGAAGTGCAGGGTTTTCCTGTCTGGAGTTACAGAAAGCAATTTATTGTTGGGTTTGGTAGTTGGTTTGGTTTTTTGGTTTGTTTTTTTTTTTTTTGCTCTGGCATTGAGTGTTTCCGATGAGGTCAACAGGAAAGAAGCAGAGAAAACCTGGACTCAGATTCAGATTTCACACAGCAAAGCCTGGACTCAGATTCAGATTTCACACAGCAAAGCCTGGATTCAGATTCAGGTTTCACACAGCAGAGGGGGAAACAGTCAAATAGGAAAAAGCTATGGGAGCTGTAGCTGAGAAATTATAGATGTCCTTTTTCTCACCTCCAGCTCTGCTTCTTTGCTTTCTTTAAAACTGCTACACGAACATAGTCTGCAAGAGAAAACTACAGAGCCCTTCTGCATTTCCCAGCACTGACAGTTTATACCAATAAAGCAATCTCCCTGCCACTGCCAGGGCTTTGCCCACTCTTCGGGGGATCAGGAGGTCTGTGGGCATCCACAGCTCTGCCCTGGGGGTAGGGTTCCCCTGCAGTGCCCCAGGATCTCACTGTGGGCAAGGCAGAGGTGGCTGATGGGGGCACAGCTAGGTGAGGAGTCCCAGGGATGAGAGTTTTCAGGAGATGAGCAAAGGCAGAGTGTGTAGCATCAAACCCACTACCTCCAAGACAGCTTGAAGCCAGCAGCTATTTTAGGGTCCTTCCTTTCTTTTCCTTTCTCTTTAGCATGAGCTGCCTGAGGTGGGTTTTGGGTAGCTGGCCAGAAAGCTGCCAGTTTTCCACTCTTATATAGATCTCACAGAGCTATGTCACCTTCAGGCTATTGCAGTGGGTTTTCTTTAGAGACAATCCTGAAACCACTCCAGAACTCCTTCCCATTCCCATTCTTTGTGTTTCATATTAAATTAATCAACAGCAATAGAAACTTGAATCCCTGCCTTTGAGTTTCTGAGCTCATTGACTCTTAGGATTTTCCTTTCCAAAAACACTTATTTAACCTGATGTCCTTAATTCCTCCTGCCCCAGGAGACAAACTCAGAGATCTGCAGAGCTCTGGCACAGATTTGCTGAGGTCCCAGTGGTCTGTCTGCTGAGGAAGGCAGAAACCCCACTGCTCTCCCATGGAAGGCCTGGGGGACTCACAGCCTGGCCAGGATTTCACCTCTGTGCCCTGGCCTGTCCCTGGCAGCTGCAGCACATCGACTCAATACCATGGGACCTGCAGGGCAATCCCTCTGTGCAGAGCCTGTCAGCTTAGGTGGGCCTGCAGCAGCATCAACTGCACCTCTGGAAGGCTTTTGAGGAGGTTTATCCCTTGCTGCAGTTAATCCATTGGCCATGCAAAGCTTTTGGCAGGTGCTAGAGGCTTCCTCAGCAGTTTTTCTGGTGATCTAACATGCAGGGCTGGATGTTGTGTCCAGCTGTTCTAGACGTCAGGAAAACCCCAGAGGATTGAGCACAGCCTGAATAGGCAGGAAAACTCCCAAGGATGGAGCACAGCCTGAATGCAAACAATGTGCAGGCACCTACAGGGGCTTGCCCTGGCCTTGTTTACTCTTGTGGAGTCTCAGTCCCTAGACACTTTCAAGGTCTGCCTGGATGCACTGCTGTGTCATCTGCTTTAGGTGATCTTGCTCTGGCAGGGAGGTTGGATTTGATTCTCTTCAGGGGTTCCTCCCAACCCCTACCACTCTGTGATTCTGATACTTTACTTTCTTATTTCTGTGGCTGCTGCTAATTCTGTGCCCACACCTCAGACTGTCCAGAGCTGAGGGATCTGGACCCCTTCCTCCATCAGCAGGGACGGAAATAGTTTCCCCACCAAGCAGAAGTGATGCCAGCAATTTCATTTCCTGAGTATCTTTAATTTTACTCTTGAATCTATATTGCTTATTTAAAAGGGGGAAAAAAAAATAAATCACATGCCCTAGAACAGTTCAGCACAGCTTCAACTCTCCAGTGGTAAAAGTTTGTGAGAGACAGACCTACACTGGTGACAGAAACT
Source organism: Ramphastos sulfuratus (assembly GCA_013399055.1). Lineage (NCBI taxonomy): Eukaryota > Metazoa > Chordata > Aves > Piciformes > Ramphastidae > Ramphastos > Ramphastos sulfuratus. The sequence goes on along the minus strand of WBNM01000655.1, from coordinate 250,071 downwards.
CTGACAGCCCAGGGAAACTGGGAAGCAACTCCAAGGCACAGGGCAAAGCACAGGGTGATTAATGGAACAGAATCACAGAATGGTTTGTGAAGAGACCTTAAAGATCATCCAGTTCCAACCCCCCTGCCGTGGGAAAGAGACACCTCCCACCAGCCAAGGCTGCTCAAGGCTTCATCCAACCTAGTCTTGAACACTTCCAGGGAGGAGACATCCATGACCTCCCTGGGCAATCTGTTCTAATGTCTCCTCACCCTCACTGTCAAGAATTTCTTCCTAATCTCCAGTCTAAATCTGTCCTCCTCAAAGTTCAATCCATTCCCTCTCATCCTATCCCTACAAGCCCACTGTAAGTCCCTTCCCAGCTTTCTCTGATCCCTCCCAGCTTCATCCACTATGTGCCTGCCCAGAGAGCCTGGTGGGGTCAACGAGACATGCCCCTGATAGTGTGTTTGAGGACTGTCCCTGGGGAGCAGGCAGGCCAGACACAGCCACACACTATCAGTCAGTAATGAATGACCCATTGGGTGCTTTAATTATAAAAGGGCAAAAACCTTCACAGAATCCCAGAATGTTGGAAGGGACCTCCAGAGATCGAGTCCAACCCTCCTGCCAAAAGCAGGATCACCCAGGCTAGTCTGGACAGGAATGCATCCAGCTGTGCTTTGAAAGCCTCCAGAGGAGGAGTCTCCACAACCCCCCTGGGCAGCCTGTTCCAGTGCTCCATTCATGATAGTAGTAAAGAGACCTTGCCCCTACGTATGAAAATGCACCAAGCTGATGCATCCATCAGGTGCAAAACCCCATCCACAGCAGAGGCATCTGGCACAGCAAAGCACAACTGCTGCTGTGGCTCTGCTCTCCCTGCAAGGCTCAGGCAGGCTCTCAGCCTCCACACAAGCTGGCACCCAGGAGCTAGCAGAGTGGTGTCGATAAGGTTAATTTAAAAACATGAAAACACACAGACAGGAGGGGAAAAGAAAGGAGACAAGACTCCATTTCTTGCTCCCCATGTTACCTGGCTGAAGAGCTGCAGATAACAGAAAACACACTGAGCAGAACTATAGATTTGTTATTACTATTATTTGCTGCAGGGCCAATGGAGGCTGTGGCAGTGTTCCTGCTCTCAAGCATACCAAACCAAGCCTCTTTCCTTATTGATCTCTGGAGCTCTTCTACAATTGCCAAATAGAATCAGCCCAACCATCACAAAAGGGAAATCCCTTTCCTTACAGGTGCAGTTATGGACACTGCTCTGCACTTGACCTCGACCAGGTCTCCACCTCTGAATCCCAACCAGCCAAAGTACAGCACTGACCCTAGCACTTCACTAGGGCAGCAACCTCAAGCTTATGCATGTGTTAAGACAACAAACTAGCTGGAGGTGCTGTCACTAGAGGGTTAATGCTGCCCTTATCCTCACATCTGCTGTTAACAGCAGTGAAATCTTTTTCCCCACTGTCAAAGGCCACCCTGGCTTCCATTTAAGCCACTCTTGAAAGCAGAGACTGGGCAGGGCTGGGAGGCAGTGGGTTTAAACCCATGGTTTTGCCAAGGAGCCCAATCAGCTGAGCCATCTTACAGGACAGGGTGCCAAGGCAAAAGGATTGGGTTTAAACTGGATATTAGGAGGAAGTTGTTTGCAGTGAGGGTGGTGAGACACTGGCACAGGTTGCCCAGAGAGGTTGTGGCTGCTCCCTCTCTGAAGGGGTTCAAGGCCAGGTTGGATGATGCCCTGAGTGACCTGTACTAGTGGGAGGGGTCCCTGCCTATGGCAGGGGGTTGGAACTGGCTGAGCTTTGAGGTCCCTTCCAACCTTACCATTCTATGATTCTATGATCCTACAGTGGAGCAGAGGCTTTCTGTGTAGAACAGCACCTGGCCCTTGGCAGCATCCTGCTCTGCCTGGAGAAGCCAAAACATCAGGTGCACCCCAGGGCTTAATGAGGGCTTGGCTAATGCTCCTCCTGTGTAGGAATGAACAATCACTCTGCAAGAGCTCAGGAGCTGTTAATTCACACCTTACCCTCCCCTGTGCCTTGGAGAAGACCTAACACAGAGAACAGATTAACAAAACCATGGCTGAAGTGAAAAATAAAATTGATCTATGCATTATATATCATATCATGGCACTTTGTGGCAAAGAACTGTCTGAGGCTATCACAGGAGTAACATCACCTCCAATCTCTTTTATTACTCCCTTTTGAAAGCAAAAAATAAATGACATTTCCTCTTTCTTCTCTGCCATCAGAGAGCCTGTCCACACACATGCATGAAATAAGTACATCTAATATCATTTGAGGCTTTCCATTGCAAAGTCTATAGCCTGGTTTCAGCCTGGGCTAGATCCAAAGATGAGCACACAGTGTTATTAACTATAAATACACATAGGGGAAACAAGGGAGAACTCCTGGCTTTCTCCATGAGATATATCTCATTCTGGGGCTACTCTTTGAAGCATTTCAACCTAGGAAGCTGCATGGTGATTACCTCCTCCCTTCCATTTTGGAGGGTAAAAGATTCAAATGCAGTTTTTTCTGTCTCCAAGGCCATTCTTTTTACCAAGGCAGCACTTTCATCCAAAGGCACCTCTTGCACTGAACCTGGATCAGCTCCCTACACTGCTCCAGCAGCTCCCCACACTGCTCCAGCAGCTCCCCCACACTGCTCCAATTTCCCCTGAAGACAGAACAAGATGCACAAACCCAGGAGCAAAGGTTGACTCTCATTCAACATCAATCAACTCAGGAACTTTCTGTACACGGCTTAAAAAAGTGATTCCAACAAGGAAATTATTCCTTATTATTCCTCCAAACAAGGAAATTATTTCCCATTTAAAATAACTCCAGCACAATGGGTCTGGGAATTCCACAGGCACCTTTAGAGCTGAGTTAAAAAAACCCAAAAAACCAAAAGCCACAAATATTTCAAAAGAGAGTCCCCTGAGGTGCTGCAGGAGCAGGACACTGCTTACCAAAGTGCTCAGAGAGATGTGGCCAGGCTGCCTGTCTTCCTGCATGACAGGAGCTGTGGGCAGCTCACCAGTGCCTGACAAATGAGCAGCAGGAGGCAGGATGCTCAGATGGCTCGAGGTGCCAGCTTGCCTTACCCTCAGGCAGGGCGAAGCCCCAGCCCCAACCAGAGCCACCCCCAAGTGGAGGGGCTTGCCGTGCAGCTCCCCACAGTGTCACCTGCCTGTGTCCCAGGGCAGGGGCAGAGCAGCAGGGCTGGCACAGCCCCGAGGGCAGCACTTTGGAACAGGAGCTCGGGCAGCATCAACGCAGGCCTGGCTATGCCCCCCATGCCAGTGCCGTTGCTCCCTGACTGCATGCCACACTTTTATTTCCTCTGCCTGCTGCTGGCCAGCTCCTGACTGCTGCTCCATATGCTGCGGGCACTGGCACAGCCGCAGCCGTTCGCGGGCAGCCTTCGACCGTGCTCCCTCTGCCCCGGCTGGCTGCAGAGCGCGGCAGGGCAGGCGGCTGCGGCTTCCAGCTCTTCATCTCACTGATGCCCTCTTTGAGAACCTGCTCCTCCAGCTCACCCACCAGGCACGGCACAGCCTAGTGGGCGTCAGGGAGAGGGAGGCTCGGCAGCAGTGACCCTGCCTCTTGGCATCACCAACTGGATGAAGCTGCTTTGCAGATGCCATCACTTAGCCTTGCCTCTTGGTTCCCTCCTCCTCTACACCTCATCTGCTACCTCTTGGCTGAGCTCCAGAATGTTGTGGACACAACATTATTGCTCAAGGTTTGCAAATGAAGCTGGGGCAGTGAAACCTGGAGAACTTGCCTAGGGAAGCAGGAATGGTGTCAGCAAGAAGAGGCTGAACTTGGGCTTATAGTGGCCTTCCAGGATCTGAAGGAGGCTACAGGAAGGCTGGAGAGGGACTATTGACAAGGGCTTGCAATGCCAGGACAAGGGGCAATGGGTTTGAAGTGGCAGAGGGGAGATTGAAAGTGGATGTTAGGAGGAAGTTGTTTGCAGTGAGGGTGGTGAGACACTGGCACAGGTTGCCCAGGGAGGTTGTGGAGCACAGAAGCACAGAATGGGATCTTTGATCACATTGGGTGCTTCTGTGCCCCACAACCTCCCTGGAGGTGTTCAGGACCAGGCCGAATGAGGCCTTGAGTGACCTGTACTAGTGGGAGATGTCCCTGCCTATGGTAGGGGTTTGGAACTAGATGATCCTTGAGGTCTCTTCCAACCTTACCATTCTATGATTCTATGATAACGAGACCAACGAGCTGCCAGAAGCCCCTCACATCCTGAGATAAGGAATGGCAGATTAGCAAGGGGCAGGGAGGGGTTGGCAGGGCAGAGGCTCACAGGAGCCCATAGAAGCCCATCAGTCGGTACTGAAGACACAGTACAAGGGCTGCTGGTCCTCAACCTGTGCACCCTACAGGAACCAGACAGTGGCCCAAGACTTGATCTGTGAGGCTCAGGATGAGCAGGACTTGTCCTGGCTGCTTCCAGGAGAGAGGCAGCACTGCCATGTCCCCTGCACTCTGCAAGCTACTGTTTCCCAGCAGCTCAGAGCATGCAGGGATGCAGCTCAGCATGGAAGGGCAGAGGGGACTGTGACCTCTCCTGGTGGGCAGTGACACATTATTTCAGCTGCATGGAGAAGGAGCAGTGGAAGAAGCTGAAATGTCAGCACTGCTACAGATCTGACCACCACAGCATCCCTCCTGCACACTTCTCAGCCTGGGATGATTTAATTGTTGGGTTGTGGGTTTGGTTTTTTTTTTCCCCCCCCCATCAAACTGTTTTCTATTTTGTTTCCAACTCTTCTCACACAAACTTTATGATCCCTTCAGCAAAGCTCTGCACCAGGTTACATCCTGCAATAACCAAGACAAATGGTATTAGGATAAGTCAGACTCCAGGCATAGTTATCATTAATGTTCTTGTTTTTACTGCAAGCATGCAATATTCACACAATGATTTTAGAAAGCCTGCCCTGGCAGCTGATGGAGTCTCCCTGGCTTTGATTCCTGAGAAGGAAAGGGGAGAAGAACAGAACTCAGCTTTTTCCTTGTTCTGCTGCCTCAGTTATATGTGGATTGGGCACATAAAAAGAGTTTATGGTCTCTTGGACCTAATTTTTTCATCAGTTTCCTCAGCTTACAAATCTGGGCTACTTTCTTCTTTGAGTATTCTAGGCCACATAAAAAAATGCTCTGTGCAATTCTTGTTCTCACATTTATTTCTCAGTGGCATCACCACCCACCTCACAAAAGATAGAAGGGAGGGGGCTGCCAGGGGCACAACTGTCCCACCACTTTCCTGAGGCTTCCTGGCAGCATAGAGCACCTGAGTCACAGCCAGAGCTCACCCCTGCTTGAGTGGACACAATGTANACCATTCTATGATTCTAACAGTTAGAGATTGGAAGCATCTCCCAAGGGCAGCAGTGGAGACCCCCACACTGGACAGTCTTAAGACTCAGCCTGGCAGGCTACTGAGCCAGCTCATTGCAACTCCACTGTCACCTAGAAAGGCTGGAGTAGATAATCCTTGGGGTCCCTTCCAACCTGGCATGCCATGAGTCTGTGATCTATGATGTGGGGGTCCAGCTGAGCTCCAAACAGAAAGGGCTGGCAGACCAAGCTCCTAGAAAGGTAAAGGAAAGGACAAATAACTTTAGCCAGATAACAGTGAGTACACCAAAAGGTAACATGGGAGCCCTCAAGGGAGCCTGGAAGTGTTGATGACTTCTTCAGCACCACAGGCAGAGAGCTCTGTCTGGGTAAGCTCACTGCAAGGGTCAGCACCAGAACGAACAGCTCAAGCCAGTCACGCCCTACCCATAACGACTCTAACCAGGTTTGTTTTTAAGGTGTCTCACAGTTTTGATGTGAAGAGCTTCTGATTCCTTCCACACCTGCACCCCTCCAGCACCTCACAGCAAATTGGGCTACTCAGGTGTCAGCACTGGCTATAAACAGCAGCAATTTGCCAACCTATTCAAACAAGGCTGAAATGGATTTATAAAAGTCAATCGTTAAACCAGCACAACATCTGTTGCCTACGTAGGAGCTTGGCTGAAACACACTTGCAAGAGATTCACAGCCCTTTCCCTCTAACTCCACACTGCTGAACTCCCAGCACAATGTTTGCAATAGCTCCATCCATCTCCCAACCATGCCACCAAAAGCCATCCTGGAAGAAATAATGATAGCAAGTCTTGGTGCATTGAAAGTGAGCGTTAGCCAAACACTTGGCTCCATATTTTTCTTCCCCTTTTAAGCTGTCTCGTCCAAGAAAAGACAGCAAGTTTTATATGGTGCAAAGAGAAGGCAGTTATGTGTCTCTCTGGGGTGGAGACACGTGTTCTGCACAGGCCACCTCCAGATGTTTGTGCCAGCATTGCAGGGAGCAAGGGAAAAATGAGTTGGATATTTAGCTGCAGCCTGCCTGTACCCTTCATTCCCTCTCCAGATATCCTTCAGGATTTCTTCAGGAAACTGCTGCAGCAATCTCAATAACCTTTAAAATGCTGCTGCCATAAATCACGTCAAGACAAACTACATACAAGTGTTCTAACCAGAAAAGAGAGGCCTTGTACACAATTGCCAATTATCAGAGCAGAGGGAATTAATAAATATAAATGACAAAGGCTATTTTCTGAGGATGTCATCCAGCTCTGTAGAACACTCAGCTCTCCTCATCACTTTAAAGTGGGGCTCCATGACCTACAATCATAGAATTGTTTTGGTTGGAAAAGGCCTCCAAAGTCTTTGAGTCCAACTGTCAACCCAACACCACTGTGGGCATTAAACCATGTCCCAAGGTGCCATGGCCACACATTTCTTGAACACCTCCAGGGATGGTGACTCCACCACCTCCCTGGGCAGCCTGTGCCAATGCCTTTCCATTGCAGGAAGCTGCCAGAAGCCAAGAAGGGCTTTGGCACAAAGGATGGTCAGACAGTTGGCACCCAACCAGGGCCATAGCTGTGCATGAACCAATGGAGCTCACTGCTTCCCAGCTTTGTGTTACCATCACCTAACACAACCTGGCTTTCTCCCAGGTGACTGAACCTTCAGCAGTTAATGGCAACCCAACCAGGGCCATACCTGTGCATGAACCAATGGAGCTCACTGCTTCCCAGCTTTGTGTTACCATCACTTAACACAACCTGGCTTTCTCCCAGGTGACTGAACCTTCAGCAGTTAATGGCAGACCTCCTTCCCAACCATGCAAACAGCAGACATGCCTACCTGATGTGAAAGCAGTGGTTGCTGTGGTCTGACCATGTGCCAGCACTCTAAGAGTCACACCTCTTGGGTTTACATACTACAGGATGGGTCTGCTGTGCAACAGGGCAGAAGGAGGAAGCCATCCCAGATCCCAACATCTTGTTCCACTGCATATGCAGGAAACTCAACATCCACCATCAAAAAAAAAAAAAAAAAAAAATCTTGCAGAGAGGAATCATCTCTGCATTTGAGAAGATGGAAAGCTGGAGCCTGTACAGCTTCTGACAGTTTGTTTTAACAGCCACAGCTGTCCTCAGCAAGGGCCAAGCAGGCAGAGTGACTCTATTTCATACCAGCTACTAGCTCCATCAAACAGAAGATGAAGTGCTGCTTTACTGGGCTAATTAATGAAGCTTTGCTAAAAATGCTGGGCACCTCGAGTCAGATTCATCAATATGGATTATCAGCCACGTGTAAAAAAGGGCCAGAAAGTAGCCTTCACATTCTGTGCAAAGAATAAGGTCAGGAAAAGATAGATGCAGGCTTTGCAGACAGATAATCTATGATGACACAGTTCTGCAGGTTACTTTTAAGCATGGTTTGGTTATTGATGTGTTTATAGCCACTTACTGTACACCAGGACCACCAATTTATTCTCCAGGAGGGTGTTGAAATTCCAGCAGGGCTTTAGCATGTGGAGACACTCACTTGAGAGGTAAAAGGGCTGTGTGTATAAGGACTAATTGGATCCTGAACTAAAAAAAAACAAAACAAACCAGCACCTCAGTGTCTTCTTTCACCATCTGTTAACATCAATACATTGAAAAGGTCTGGGCAAACACCACCCTCAGACACTGAGCCTGGCTGTGCTAAAATCCAGTGATCAAACTCTCTTGTCCCAGTGGCATTGAAAAAAAAAAAAAGAAACTTAATATAATTCATTAACAAGGGGAGAGACTTTTTAAATAAAGACTTATTTGCTTGATGTTCTTTCTTAATATTAAATCTTTGGATTCCCAGTCTTGTTTTCCCTGCTACGTTATTAAAAGGGGATTTTAAACTCCACTGGTCAGCTTTGGGATGCCAGAGCAGTGCTGCTTTTATTGCTCTCTTCTCTCTGCAGCTGCCAGGAGGATGGAGACTCCCTTTTGACAGAGTCACAGGGGTGATGGGGACAAATTGCTGCTGGGGACATTCCTGTTGGACTCCAGAAGACAATTTTCCCCCATGGGAACAGTCAGACATTGGAATCATCTCCCAAGGGAAGCAGTGGATTCCATTAGACAGCTGCAAGACTCATCTTGACAGGGTGCTGGACCATCTCATTTCAACTCTACTGCTCCCTAGAAAGGTTGTAGCAGATGATCCTTGGGGTCCCTTCCAACCTGACATTCTGGGATTGGTTTGGTTTTGTTTTCTTTCAAATTTATTAACATTATTTTTTTGCTCTGAGTGCCAGCAGCTGCTCAGCTCCATGGTTCTGCTTCACTGGAGTTTTCCAAATTACCTGCTGAGACAATCAGTCATTCCCCAGGTAGCTTTGCACAATTAGTGCTTCATCACCTCCCTTTGCAGGAAGAACTGGAGAACTCTCTCCAACCTCACATTCTTCAACAAGAAGCAGTTTCTAGTCATAGAATGGTTTGGGCTGGAAGGGATCTTAAAGATCACAGAATCAGAATCACAGAACCATTCAGGTTGGCAAAGCCCCTCAGGAGCACCAACTCTAAGCTAAAACCCTACTCTGCAAGATTCACCTTAAACCACAGCCCTAAGCACCACATCCAAGCCACCCTTAAGCACAGGGTTGGGGACTCCACCACCTCCCTGGGCAGCTCATTCCAGTCCCTGACCACTCTCTGCATGAAAAACTTTTTCCTAATCATAGAATGGTAAGGTTGGAAGGGACCTCAAGGATCATTCAGTTCCAACCCCCTGCCATAGGCAGGGACACCTCCCACTAGCACAGGTCACTCAAGGCCTCATCCAACCTGGCCTTGAACACCTCCAGGGAGGGAGCAGCCACAACCTCCCTGGGCAACCTGTGCCAGTGTCTCACCAC
>WBNM01000655.1:225409-240364 GCA_013399055.1 Ramphastos sulfuratus | reverse complement strand
AGGGAAACTCCACAACCCCTCTGAATCTGTTCCAGCATGTCCATGCCCTTCTTATCATAGAATCAACCAGGTTGGAAGAGACCTCCAAGCTCATCCAGTCCAACCTATCACCCAGGCCTAGCCAATCAACCAGACCATGGCACTAAGTGCTTCATGAAGACTCCCCTTAAACACCTCCAGGATGGGCACTCCACCACCTTCCTGGGCAGCCCATTCCAATGTCAATCACTCTGTGAAGCACTTCCCTCCTAACATCCAGCCTAGACCTGCCCTGGCACAGCTTGAGACTGCTGGGGGCCACAACACAAGAAGGTAATTGGCCTTAGATGCCCCACAGAGAACCTGAACATCTGCAGCTCCAGCAACAAAGCAGTTCTCAGCACCAGCTGAGATCAGCCCAAGGCAGGTCTCATCCTGCCAAAGCAACCTCAAACACTGCTGGGTTGGCCTCCTCATCCCCATGCATGGAGAGGATCCAGACTGGACAGTTAATAATGACCTGGCAGGACACCAGGCTAAAGACTTTTGAAGGTAAGTTTTGGGCAAGAAACTTGCAGGAACTTGCAGAACAAATTCCTGACCAGGCCAGATGAAGTTGAATGAGAAAACAGCACAGAGATGGCAGCTGCTAGGGAAGCTCAGACCAAGTGAGAGCCATGGTGTCAGGTTAAAGACCTTACTGCTTTACAGCAAGGGCCTGGTGGAGGGGCAGGAAGGTTTCTCCTGCAGGGCAGAGCTGGGAGAGGAGTCAGGAACTCGAAGGACAGGTGGAGATGCAGGGATTGAGATGCAGCAGCACAGTCTGGGCCACGTTCCTGAGCTGGCTGCAGCACAAGCCCGCCAGAGTTAACACTGCTGCCCTCAAAATGAACAGTTTATAACTCGCTCTTGTTTATCTGTGTCTCTATTGCTGCTATTAATATTTAATGTCTCTGGAGTAAAGGTTCCTCTCCAGCATAACAAGCCCTGCTGCAGCATTAATCAGAGCCTCGGCAGCCTGGAGCTCAGCTCCACACTCGTGGGTTCCCATGACACACTCCTAACCTGTGGGCTGCCAAAGGCAGAGGGGGACAGGCATCCTGCCAGCTCTTCTGCACTGGCAATTCTGTCCTTCCCACGGAGGGTAGGAAGGGACAAAGGGTGAAAGAGAGTGTGCTTTGAATGGAAATCATCACCTGCTTTCCCTATCATAGAATGGGAAGGTTGGANAATCCCCTCCCTTGCCCTGCTGCCCACACTGCTCTTGCTGCAGCCCAGCACACAGTTGCTGTCTGGGCTGCATGAACACTGCAGGCTCCTGTGGAGCTTTTCCTCACCCCAGACCCCCAGGGCCTGTTCCTCAGGGCTGCTCTCAGCCATTCCCCACCCAGCCTGGAGCTGTGCTTGGCATTGTGCCTACCCAGGTGCAGGACCTTACACTTGGCCTTGTTGAATGCCATGAGCTTGGCCTGGGCACACCTCTGCAGCCTGTCCAGGTCCCTCTGGATGGATCCCTGCCCTCTAGCAAGTCGACTGTGCCACACAGCTTGGTGCCATCTGCAAACTCTTGTTTTGCCAGCTCCTCTATAGCCAAGGTACACCCTGAGCTCTTGGTATCAGGCCCCTAGTGACCCATGTTTGTAAGGCTAGGAGGAGACAGCTCCATTCCCAGTCTGGTCTCAACATGAGCCTGAGGCACAGCTGGGACCTGAACTCGTGGGTCCACATCCAGACCTGTGTCCTCAAGTGCTCTCTTGATCCTGAGCAGAAGAGTCTGAGAAGAAATAAGGAAGAAAAGGATGACTCCTGCTAGGCTGGAAGACACAAGCAGCTCCACAGCCTTTTATAGAAGCTCCAAATGGCAGCTTATTATTAGAACATGGCTTGGCTTTGCTCTGCTCCCATTAAGGAACTCTCCTTCTGCACCCATCACACACCTAATAGGCAAAACCCATCGAGAACAAGGGTGAAAAGCTGATGTTTGATGGCATCCTATTTGCCCTGGTCATAAGTACCTTCAGGGCCACTCTCTCATTCAGGCAACCAGAGCTCTGCACTTTGATTTAGCTGAAGGGGGGGAAAAGGTAGTGCTGAAGGAGAGAGCAGAAAGATTGTGAGATGGAGAAAAGCTACGAGCAAACAGGATCATTATTTTACACAGGTATCATCTTCTGGACAGCCTGAAACCCCAGTACCATAAAGCTGCCTCATCACACAGGGTTTAAACTGGCAGAGGAGGGGATTCAAACTGGGTGTTAGGAAAGAGTTCTTTATGCTGAGGGTGGTGAGACACTGGCACAGGTTGCCCAGGGAGGTTGTGGAGCACAGAAGCACCCAACGTGATCTTCGATCACGTTGGGTGCTTCTGTGCTCCACAACCTCCCTGGAGGTGTTCAAGGCCAGGTTGGATGATGCCTTGAGTGACCTGTTGCAGTGGGAGGTGTCCCTGCCTATCCAGTTGGATCTTTGAGGTCCCTCCCAACCTAAACCATTCTATGATTCTATCATTTCTAGCTTGCCCTGGCTGCCCAAAACCCCCCCTGAAGGGATGGAGCTCCTGCCAGCTCACAAGGAGGCATCCACTCGTGTAGAGAAGCTGCCTGTGCTGCCACCATGCACACAGCACACTCCAAAACACCTTCCATGAGCAGTCCTGCACCACTACTTACACCAGAGAGTGCCCAAGGTGTGAGTTAGTTACTGCTATAAAGATGGAGATTGAAGTTCTAATTACAGAATCATAGAATTGTTCTGGTTGGAAAAGGCTTCCAAGATCATCCAGTCCAACCACCAATCTGATACCACCATGGCCACTAAACCATGTCCCAAAACACCATGTCCACATGTTCCTTGAACCCCTCCAGAGATGGGGACTCCACCACCTCCCTGGGCAGCCTGTTCCAATTCCTGACCACTCTTGCAGCAAAGAAATTTTTCCTCATCTCCAACCTAACCCACCCCTGGCTCAATTTCAGGCCATTTCCTCTCATCCTATCACCTGAGACTAGAGAGAAGAGACCAAGCCCCACCTCAGTGCAACCTCCTTTCAGGCAGTTGTAGAGGGCAGTGAGGTCTGCCCTCAGCCTCCTCTCCTCCAGACTCAACACCCCCAGCTCCCTCAGCTGCACCTCCCCAGCCCTGTTCTCCAGACCCTTCCCCATCTTTGTTGCCCTTCTCTGGACATGCTCCAGCAACTTAATGTCCTTCCTGGAGTGAGAGACCCAAGATGATTAAACGAAAACATTTCTGTATTTCAGTTTCATTCCAAATAAAAATCTGTGAGATGAATCAGTCAGCTGTAAAAGGAAACTTTAACACTTAAGGGCCATGGGTGTAACATTGCTGTAGAAGCTTCAGATGCTCAAGCTGAAGAGCACAAAACCCACTGAGCTGCTGTCCCAAAAGCTACACAGTGATGAATTTGCAGAGCTCCCGTGGGGATTGTAGCAGGCAGACAGCAGCACTGCTGGTGACCCATTCCCTCATCTCCCAGTTATGTGGCATTGCACCTGCAGGGGTGCAGAAGGTCCCTTTTAGCTCTGCAGGGCACAGCTCAGTGCTCAGGGCTGGTTGCCATGAACACCCTTGATGAGGTGAAACTTGTTCTGTTTGTTCCATGGAATAAAACCTTCAGGTCCAGTCCTTCTTGGTGAGATTGAGTGAAATGCAGCTGGAAAAATTATTTTCTTTCCTTAAAAAATACATAAACCACCACCCCTCACCTCCCACCCCCCTTTTTTTCCCCCAGCTGCCAAATCTTGGCCCTGAACTTCAGGGCCAATTTCTCCTTTATTTACTGAAAGCTGACTCTAAATCTTTCACACAACAAATGCCAGTCCTCCAAACAATTACTCTGGCTGCAGCATTAGCAATTTGCTACATTTTCCATCAGCATTACTCATTTGATGACATATCATCTCTGCTATAACAGGCTCCTGGCCATCTCTTTTCTTTCCTGTCCTCCTCAGTGTTTTCTTATCTGTGGCCTCGCAGATTTCATCTCCTGGCCAGGGCGGGGATCAGACTTTGCATTTCACTCTCTTCCCAACCACCAGGAAAAATCAATCTCTGTGTGGCTCCAGCCAGTGCTGGTCTCCTGGAGATACCAGGGGATTAATAGCATAATACCAATCTACTTTGTAGCTTCTTGAAGAAGACCAACAGCGCAAAGGAATTTTTAAGGCTGGAAATGTTTTAATTAACATCCCAGGGCCAGTGGGAAGTGCCTGTGAATCATCTCATACCCAACAGTGAGATTAGAGCCAGAAGGCAAAGACACCAGACTGGAGCTGAGTGTTAGCTTTGAGCCCTCTCCCTAGCATCACAGAAATCACACAGAATGGTTTGGGTTGGAAGGGACCTCCGAAGGTCATCCAGTCCAATCCCCCTGCAGTCAGCAGGGACATAGAATCATAGAATGGGAAGGTTGGAAGGAGACCTCAAGGCTCATCTAGTTCCAACCCCCTGCCACAGGCAGGGACACCTCCCACTAGTACAGGTCACTCAAGGCTTCATCCTCAACTAGATCAGGTTGCCCAGAGACCTGTGGAGCCTCACCTTGAATATGTCCAGGGATAGGCCTCAGCCACCTCCCTGGGCAACCAAAGGGGCAAGTTCTGGATCTCTTACAATGTGTCAGTGGCAAAGAGACCATCTGCACTAGAGGAAACCATCTTCATAACTCAGACTCCTTCTTCCAGACCAAGCCCTGCACAGAAACAGCCACCTGCAATATCCCTTCAAACCCAGCATCCTACAGCCAATAAAGAGCCTTCTGTTTGGTTTCAGACTTCCTGCTAAGATCTCATCTCCTCAAAGAGATTTGCACAGCTTTGGAACACATCAGATTTCGTTTAGGCAAATATGTGCAGCATGTGCTCAGCCATTAGAGGCACAACCAACAAGGCTCTCAGGCTCATCAGTGTGTGGATGGTTCTAGGTAGGAGGGCTTGGCAATGCCTGCCTGTGAGGCTGCTGCTGCCCAGGCACCTCCAAGATGCCTGCTGCCAGACAGGTCTGGGGCAGAGGCTCCTGCACATCAGGGATTCCGTTTGGCAGTAATTTTTCATCCCCCAAATGCTGGGTTTTCAGTAGCACATCAGCTGGATGCAATTAACCTCTGCAACATCCCACTGCTTACTACAACCACAAGCCAATCTTGTTCCCCAGGTCCCCTTCAGAGATTTCCCTGGAGAGGTAATAGATGTCTCCCAGAGAAAGAAAAGGAAAGTTGGCCCTATTCCAGCTACTGCCAACTTAGAAAAGAGAACAGCAGCAGCAGCAGCCAATTTATTTCCTGCCTAGGTGAAAACCTCAGCCAGACCCTGTTGAATTCCTGTGCCTTCTCCCTCCCCAGCTGATGTTTGTACTAGAAGGTGTCTGTGCAGACAGGACATGCAGGGGTGGCATATAGAAGTGGGCACAAAACAAGCTGTTAGTGGGGGAAATAAACTTTCCTCTGTGCTCTGAGGTCTACAGATTCATAGAATGTTTTGGGTTGGAAGGGACCTTGCCAGCCCCCTCCTTCCCCAGCTGCTCTGACAGTTTCATAGATGCATAGAATCACAGAATGGTTTGGACTGGAAGGGACCTTCAAGATCATCCAGTTCCAACCCCCTTGCCATGGGCAGGGACACCTTGCACTAGATCAGGTTCCTTGAGAACTCATCCAACCTGGCCTTGAACACCTCCAGGAAGGGGGTAGCCATGGGCACGTCCCTGGGCAACCTGTGCCAGTGTCTCACCACCCTCACTGTAAAGAGTTTCTTCATAATCTCCAGCCTAAATCTGCCCTCCTCATGCTTCAATCCATTCCTCCTCCTCCTATCAAAACAAGCTCCTGTCATAAGTCCCTGGCTCATCTTTCTCCACAAACAAGCCTCTAACAAAGTCTATTTTCCAAAGCAGTTCAGTGCTGGTGGAAAAAGGACCAGCATCAGCCTCAGGCACTGAACTGTTACTTGGATGCCCAGACCTGCAAGCTGTCCCCAGTGGGCAGCCAGCTCTGGTTCAGGCCATGTGGCATCCAGAGGCACACAAACCGCTCAGTCAGTCCCAGCTCTGCACAACTCACCCTGACAGCTGCAAAGGCAAATGCTGGGAGGGCTGAGACAGTGGTTGCACAGTCACAGGCACCCTCTGTGGTGGTCCCCTCAAGTGCACAGCTTCATCACCCCCAAATGAGATGCCATCAACCTCTCTGTCTACTGATTGGAAATGGCAGTGACCCTGAGCTGCTGTGTGCTTGCTGCCAAGGCAGGAGCCCTGAGTCCTGTTGCTCTCACAGCCTCCCTCCAGCACTGCAGACTCCTACCACCCACAGCAGGCAACCCCTAACCCCTGCTCCCTTTGGAAAACATTATCCTGCCTCCCCTCAAAACCTCTCCAGTGTTGCCTGTAAACACAGGTTATCAAAATAAATAAACTCAGATGGCAGCAGAGTGGGATGCTGCCCCTGCACCCTGCTCTTCACGGGCTGCCAAAGGCTGGGGCAGCAAGAGCTGCCTCTGCAGCTGGGGATTCGTAGCTTCATAGAATGGCTTGAGTTGGAAGGGACCTTAAAGATCATCCAGTTCCAACCCCCCTGCCACGAGGACACCTTGCACTAGCCCAGGCTGCTCAAGGTTTCATCCAACATGGCCTTGAACACCTCCAGGGAGGGGGCAGCCACCACCTCCCTGGGCAACCTGTGCCAGTGTCTCCCCACCCTCACTGTGCAGAAGCTAAAATCCAGTGGCACATCTTATTTCTCTGCTGGGCTGACAATTAATAATGCCAACTCCTACCTCCACAAATGTATCAGCCAAAACAAATGCACACATATAGACACCTCCTGCTCTTGATAGGGTGTTTGAACACATCCAAGGCTGCACAGCAGGCAAAAGCTTGCAGGGGAAGTGTGTCTAATTAGCCAGAACATGGACTGGAAAGCTGCGACTGGCTCTGTTTTCATACCACCAAATTAGACTCATCAGGTTACCTGTGATGGGCAGGATGATTTTTAGAGTGTTCCTTTGAGGCAGATAAAAGGTAACAGAAATTATTTCAGCAAAGTGCTTCAGGCTATGTGGCTGAAAGAAGTTTTTGTCTCCTTTCCACCAGAGACAGAAAGCAGCCCCCCAAAGCCCCTTTCCTCCTTCCCAAAGCACAGGGGTCATGGTGGGGGCTCAGCAGACCCCCATTCTGTAGGGCTGGTCCCTGTCCACCAGCAGCTGTGGCAGGTCTCAGCACACTGCCTGGCTTTCACAAACAGCAACTCCAGCTCAGGCCAATTCACTTCCAAACCAGCAAGTGCATAAACTAGAGACCATTGATAGGAGTCTTGATGTAGAGAGACTAAAAGATGGTTGGACAGGTTTAAAGAAGCTAATCAGTTTTGTCTATACTGCTGAGCTCAGCACTAGACCTTCTGTCTGCTTCCTGAGCACAAGAGAGAGATGTCCTTGGGGATCATCAGGAAATGAGGACAGCAAATCTTTCCTTCTGCTCTGCTCTTCATGGAAAACTACAGTGAGAACTGTGCTGTTAGTGTATCAGGCTGATTTCTTCCACTGGAGCAAGCCAAACCATGGCTGTGCTGCTGCAGGGCAGACTTGCCTCATGCTGCCCTTCTCTCTACTCTGCAAAGAGCCAAGCAGAAGACAAATGATATCAACCTTGCTTCCCTCCAAATCCATGAGCTGAGCCCTACTGTTGAACTCATCTCTCAATGGCCAAACTTCAGAGCAGCAACAACGCAGCAATCAGAAAGAATAAATTAAAAAGGAAGAGATGGGAAATAATAAAATCAATGGGAGGAAGGGGAATAAGAAAAAAAAAAAAAGCCATCATCACAACAGCAACACAAAGGCAGCCTCATGCAATAAAAACTCAGAAAGCAATAGTCTCCATACAGCCCCCACTCTGCAGAGAGGCTGCTGGGTCCCAATTCCCAGTCAAATCCACCCCAATCCCATTTTCTATCTGCACAGAGAAATAAGGCTATGGAAATAGGTAGCTTGCTTTGCAATGTTAAATATCTCCATTTTCCTGCACCAAGAAGGCTCTGGCATCAATCAGAGGACAAAGCCATTAGACACAATTTGTTTATTCCAATTAGTGACAAGTCTGTGTCAAAACATCAGCTCCCCATAGCCCTGATCTCAGAATAGGTTTTGAGGCAGAATGATTGATTGAGCTGCTCACAGTCCCCTATTGACTTTAACAAGCTTTGGACTGGGCTGCTCAAGAAACAATCTCAGGCTCATCTCCTGTCAAAGCAGACCTGGTTCCCTTTGAGCACTAGCCCCAGCCTGCTGCCAGCACATGGGATAAGGCTTCCCCAAGGATCCATCCCACCTGATGCAGCTTTTACTTCCCCAGAGCTAAGCAGATGTTTTTAAAAAGTGCCACCTGAGATGTTTCATCTCGCCAGGGCCCCTTTGGTGCCCAGGGGGTTGCTGTAAGATCTGTGCTGGCAGTGCCCACGGTAGTCAACTGCTCACCCAGACACTTCTCCACAAAAACTGATGCATCCTGAGATATTTTAAAAGGGGTTTGGTCAGGACCTCCACTGCTCCCTTTCTACAGCTCAGGCACACATCACTGCACAGCAACTCAGTGCCATGCTCCCAGCTCTCAGGGTTAATTGGCCCTTACCATCTCTGGGGCTGCTTCCTCCTTTAATAGCCAATTAGACCTTATTAGCTACGTTGTCATTTACATCCAAGGCTCCCAGCAGCAGCCCAGAAGCTACAGGTCCACCTCAATCACCCTTCTCACATGGCTACTTGGCCCTTTTCATCACAAGCTGACCCTTCTGCTTCACTTGTGGCCTCTTGGCCCCAGTACACCTTCTGGCCAGAAGCTCACCAGTGTGCTGCTGTGGGCAGTCACCTGCAGGGAGCCCAGATGGAAGATCCAAGGAAGGTCTGACCCCTCAGGAAGAGACTGCTCTGTTCAGCATGTCTTCTAATGGCCCCCAGCAAAAGGGCAGAGCCCTGTCTGCCCACAGCCATCTGCCAGGACCTGTTGCCATACTGCAGCATGGATCAATAGAAAGAGAGCTAGGTAATGGCAATTGATTGCACACATGTAATGAAGTTGTCGGGTCTCTGATTTGGCCATCAGTAAGTGTTCATTTTATTGACCTGAAAAACAAAGGGAAGCTTTGTTCTTTCCTTTCAAATTTGCTAATAGGAGGCAGCCTGGTCCCTTCCTCATTATCTCTCTGCTCCACCTTTCCCTCCTCTGCTTTGCCCAGCCAGCGCTGAAGCTCCCAGACAGCAGCATGCCCCATTTCATCCTGCCACCCCAATCCTTCATCCTGCCACCCCAGCCCTTCATCCTGCCACCCCAGTCCTTCCTCCTGCCACCCCAGCTCTGGTCAGACACTCTCAGACCCACAGGCTTCTCTTACCACAGAATGTTTTGTGTTTCTCCCCCCACAAGCAGATCTCCCTCTCTGCACCAGCTGGACTTGCCTCCTTGCAAAATGTTTCCTTGGAAAGGTGCAGACCTCTATAAGCATCAGCTGCTTCCCTCTGCCCCACCTTTTGTTCCTTTAAAGGTGTAGTAGTTCCTCTGATCCACCCCAGCTCAGGAAGGCCAGAGACAGATGATCTCCAAGGCTTCTGCAGGGGTGATGAACAAAGTCTGCCACACTCCTGCTCAGCTGGAATGCTGGGAGGGGACTTGTGCCAGCTTCTAGTCTCTTTGTGCTTTAAACACACATCCCACTACTGTCTCCAGAGCAGACACCTCCCTTGTTTAGGCTAACGAGGCCACTGTGGAGCTGGGAAGAGGTTTTCAAAGAGGAAAGCTCCCTTCTCTGACTCCAGTGACCACACACAATAATGCTCAGCTAGCAGATTTGGGAGCAGCACTGCCAAGATGTACAACATAGAGTGATTAAAAAAAAAACAAAAACCAAACCAACCTCCAACCTCTTTGACCTGAATTTGGTTCACTCTTTCTCTGCAAAACAGTGAGGGCTGCAGCACTCAAACTGTGTTGCAAAGCCAGCTCCTTGTCACTGTCTGAGTTGCAGCAAAGCAGTCTTCTACCTCAGACATTGCAGCAAAAGGATTGGGCCATGCAGCCAGATGCATTTATCCTGGGGAAGATCCACATTAGCCAGCAGACATCATGCTCCTGAGCATGTTGTATAGAAAGGAGATGACTCCATCTATTGCATAAAGCTGGTTACTAGCACATGGCAGAGCTACACAGAGGGGGAACTGATGAAGTCTTTGCCACTGGAAAATTAAAACAAGGACCCTTTGATGGCAAAGCTCAGGGGCATCCTGGCTAATATTCCAAGGCTTTGCCATCCATGTTTTCATAAACTAATACAATGGTTTGGGAGGGAAGGGACCTTAAAGATCATCTAGTCCTAGCCCCCTGCCATGGGCAAGGACACCTCCCACTAGCCCAGGCTGCTCAAGGTCTCATCCAGTCTGGCCTTGGACACCTCTAGGCAGGGAGCATCCACAACCTCCCTGGGTAACATGTGCCAGTGTCTCACCACTCTCACTGTCAAGAATTTCTTCCTAATTTCCAGTCTAAATCTGCCCTCCTCCAGCTTCAAACCATTGCCTCTCATGCTGTCACTACAAACCCTCATCAAAAGTCCCTTCCTGGCTTTCTTGTAGGCCCAGTTACAGTTTTGGGTTTTTTTTTTCAGTTCCAGGTTTTAGTCAGCATCTATTAGTGAGGTCATTTCTTTGGAGTACAAGAGACAAGACCTCATAACGTCTCCAGCAGCTATCAGGCATTCAACATCTGTGTGGATGCAAGTAGTAAGACACAAAAAACTGCAGAGAAAAGAAGCCTCTGCTCTTGCCTGTGTGCCCATCACAGTATCACATCTCCTGGACCTTTGGCATCAAGATATATGTGAAGCATCCACAAAGGGGTCAGAGCAGCTCCCCAGCACACCATGCATGTGTTCAAGAAATGTGTTCACAGACCACACTGAATGACTTCACCCCAGCACTGCACTCCTGCTGTGGTGGTCTCCCATCCAGGTCCTGTCCCAGCTGCCCTCACAGAGGACTTCATGTTGGACAAGACCACAAGCCTGAGGCCATGCAGCTTCAGGCAATACCATCACAAGTGTCTGGTTTGAAAAACAAGGCTGAAGGAAAGATGAGAGACTGAATTAGAAAAGGATTTGCAGCAAGGAAAGATTCAAAGGCTTATCACAGATAAGATTAGGCCTGGACATAAGTCCTCCTAATGGAGTCTCAAGAGGGTTGCACTCACAGTTCTGTGTCTATAGAGTGAGAGATAAAGCAAGGCATCCAAAACTATAAAACCAAAGATGTTTAAATGAGAAGGGATCCAAGGGATGATACTAACATGCTGGGAAGAATTATGTATCAACAGCTGCACAGGGGTTGGAGAAACATAACCTGCTTTTCCTGGAAAAGAGGCAGCTAAAATGGACACATAAAGAAGGTAGGAGACACTGGGAGAGCAAGACAGCTCCACCATAAAGTGCAAGAGAGAATCACTTAGTGATGAAGAAGAATGGCATTAGAAAGAAGAAATGAAGGTTCAGCTATGGAAATGAGACATTGTTTCATGCCATGAAAAGCAAACTTAGGTTTAAATTACTTCTCCTTCCACAAAACCTGGGAATGATTTCCAGCAGCAGCTTCCAGAGCTAGGCTTGTGCAGATACCACCTCTGAGGATCAGTCTGCACCAGCCCATGTGGCCCAGAGAAGTGGCTGTGGCTCTGTGCCTGATGATGGAGGTGCAGGGTGTGTTGTCTGAGCCTAGGTGGTACCTGACCTCTGTATCACCCTAACCATAAGGTTCTAAGGGGCACTGGACCCTGCTTGCACCAAGACATACCCTCAGAGCACAGTTCTGTGGCAATTCCTGCTACCACCAGAGCAAACAGGCCCTTCTGGTTGTGTGGGCACACTTCAGTGCCTGGCTCCTGCAGGCAAGCAGCTGCTGCCAGCCCCACTCCTCTGCCTCATCTGCCCTGCTCCACTGCAGGTCATTTCACACATGGACACCCAGCTGCAGCTCCTGGGCTCTGCTCTCAGGGTTCTACTCTATTCACACACACTTGCCCTCCAGCATCCCCCCTGGCTTGGAAGGCAATTTCATGCTCACACAGTGCTGTGCATGCATGGCAGAGGATCCCAGGCAGCTACTATCAGACGCTCAGAATGGCTCAGCACACAGCATTACCACCTTGTGCACACAGCAAACTGCTCCCCACTTCCACTTACTGCACCCAAACCCACCCCCTGGCACCTGCTGCTTGGCCTTTTGCACCTCCATTCAGCGCTGCCGCAAGCCTCCACTGCCTGTTGCTAACAGCCCAGCCAGATTTCCACATCTCTCAGTCATGATGGACAGTACACTAGACCAGGACTTGGGAGATGTAGGTGCTAATTTGAGAGCTTGCTACAGGCAATTCCTTTCATTTTCTTTGTGCCCCTGCTCCGTATCTAGATGGTAAGAACAAATGTTACTGTCAAACCAAAAGTCTATCCAATAATTCCTGCTAATAGCCTCCCAGCCTTCAGCTACTCTCAGGTTAGCAAACTTCTGAAACTGATGTTGTTTATATATTTAATAACTCCTAACTCCTTTTCTCATCCCTCTGCTTGCTCAGTTTCCCCTGAAATCCATGAAAACCTCCTGTACTCACAACACCCTTTGAGCTCAACAAATCAATCGCCAGTTGCCCAACCACAACATCCTGCTTTTTGTTCTGAGCTCCCCTCCTGCCAGCCTCCTGCAGCACCCTCTGGTCCTCCTGCCAGATTCACAGAATGGGTTGGGTTGGAAGGGACCTTAAAGATCATCCAGTTCCAACCCCCCTGCCATGGGCAGTGACAGCTTCCACCAGCCCAGGCTGCTCAAGGCTTCATCCAACCTGCCCTTGAACACCTCCAGGGAGGGGGCATCCACAGCTTCCCTGGGCAACCTGTGCCAGTGTCTCATCAGCCTCACTGTAAGGAATTCTTTCTAATATCCAGCCTAAAGAAACGCAGAGGAACTGATCCTCTCCACCTTTCCCCTTCTGTTTTCCTCTCAACTCTCCAGCACAGACACTGCCTCTCACTATAACCACTGTCCAGGAGGGGGCAATGAGGGTGCCCCCATGCCAGCTGGAAATCCTGGGTGCTGCCATAAGCCAGATCAGGTCAGCTGCGTGCATGTATCCTGTACAGACACAGGCTCCTCTGTACACCCAGGGCTGGCAGAGGCTGCTCCAGGCACAAGCTCCCTTCTGTGCCACACCACAGCCCAATCTGCAGGCCCTGTTAGGAGCTGATGAATTGTTGTCTGCTCTCGTGCCTGGCTCCACATTGGGTTATCTACGTGGGAATGCAATTTGTTTGCTGATCTCAAAATGCTGCCTCTCACCTGAGGGATTAACGCTGTGACAAAATCATTACAAACCTGATGGAGTACTGGAGGCCTTCTGAGTTTGCAGAAAATTCATTCTTCAACCTAATGAATGCCTTTTTTCCAAACAAGTGCAACAGCAACGTCCCTGCTCCTCAGCTGGCAGCAAACCAGCCAGAAACACAGGCACACACGCAAGGGTTCAACTTATTCTTGCAGCAGCCCAAGGGGCAAACAGTGCCCCAGGCACTGAGGGGTGCAACTGCAATGCCAGGGCACAGGGCTGCCTTTCTGTGAGTGGGGAAAAAATACCCTACCACAGTGCTTTAACCCCACCATCTTGGGAATCAATCATAGAATAGAATCACAGAATGTCAGCTCCAAAGCTCATCCGGTCCAGCCCTCCTGCCAGAGCAGGATCACCCAGAGCAGATCACACAGGAACACATCCAGACAGTTCTTTAGTATCTCCAGAGAGGGAGACTCCACAATCTTCCTGGGTAGCCTGTCCCAGTGCTCTGTGACCCTCACAGGTTAAAAATTCCTCCTCAGGTTCACATGGAGCCTCCTATGCCTCAAATCCCACTGCTGCATCTCAAATCCAGCGCCACGGGAAGATCCCAGACAAGCATCACCCAGTGCCAAGCCTTTCCCTGCCGCTCTTTCCCCCCCACCCCACATCTACTCCCTCACGCATCCTGTTTCCCTCGGGCACTTTTCACAGGAGGCAAAACACTCCTCTTGTAACTCTCCCCACTGCTCCCTGCGAGTTGCTACTCCTGCATGCCGTTCTGAACTGGCAGTGAGTCACTGTCACTCCTGGGGAAGGAGAGAAAGGCGACCTTCCTTCTGCTGATTCACTGCCAAAACCCCCACGTAATGCAAGCTGTCTGCTCCATGCTAAAGCCTCCTTTCCACAGCAGGCTGGAGAGGATGTATTATTTTTTTCAACCCCCCCCTATTGCCCTGCACCAAGGTGACACGATCAAACAGCCATCTAAGAGACACTGAAATTTGCATTTCAATTTGAATTCATTCTTATGGTTGGAATGAACTCCTGAAATACTCTCTTCAGGTGTGGGTAAGAAGCAGGCTCTGCTGCTCCACACATGCACGCACGCAGGTATTTTTAGCCTTGATCCCTACCTTAGAGAAAAGTCACCCTTTTAAAAGAGCAGTTTTATTGCCAAGTGATATTAGCACAATGAAGAAAATCGCTGCTAATTTTTATAAATTATCTCATCATCTGCACCTAATTAGCAGCTGCTGAAAGCTGGGAAGTCACTCCTCACCCTGGAGAGCCTCGCTCCAAGCTCCGCAGGACTCCACCATCCCTGGTGGTCAAGGATTCCATAAGAAGCCTGCAGCTGGCTCCAGCGCAGGTCCCCCCAGGTGAGGAGCTGTGCCACCCCAGCCCCTCCGCTGCGAGGCATAGTTGTGATGCATCCTAGCTGGAAAGTTTATTAAAATCCAATCTAATCAAGCTGTTGCAACTCTCCATTCTCCTTACCCTTGCTCCCAGGCGCTTGTGCCTGTGTCTCTGCCGCTCTAAATGCGTCTATAAAAGTAAAACAAGCCAGCAGCCAACAGCTAAATGGCACTTAATCAGAAGAAAATG
>WBNM01000655.1:157716-210479 GCA_013399055.1 Ramphastos sulfuratus | reverse complement strand
GGACTGGATGATCTCTTTGGGTCCCTTCCAACCCCTGACATCCTCTGATCCTGTGATCCCTCTGTTCTAGGAAGATTCAACAGACAGCTTTGCACTGCCTTGCCCTGTGCAGGTAGAGGAAATCCAGAATTTCCATCCTGGATTAGGCAGTGTTGGTCTAAGTTTTAAGAGCCACTGTTTCTGGAGTAGCTCCACTGATTTTTGCAAATGAAAGACAAAAGCAAAGAATTCCTAAATGCATTAAGATTTTACAACTAGAGAGATGAGTCCAAGGGAATCTGACCTTAGTTCAAGAGTTGTAAAGCACTGGTGGAGCAGTCTCTAGCTAAGTGCACAGCAGCCTAACCACCAGCACTGCAGCCCTGGGTCTCTGCAGGGCCAGGAAGCTAAGGACAGGCTGACATTTAACTGTCAGTTCTTCACCATCATGCCTGTCTGCTGAGCACAGAGGCACAGACAGTTCACAGGATCCAAGGGGTTGGAAGGGACCTCTGGAGATCATCAAGTCCAATGCCCCTGGCAGAGCAGGACCATAATCTAGTGCAGGTCACACAGGAACCCATCTACACGGGTTTGAAAGTCTCCAGAGATGTTGTGCACCTGCAAGAGATGGTGGGGCCAAGACCTGCAAACCATGCCTGTGTCAGAGCAATTTCTATCACAGATGTCTTCAGGCCCCAGCAGTGTGCCAAGATCTCCTTCTCCCGGTAGCAGGCACCAGGCACAGAAGACAAAATCAGTATTTGGACAGATGGAAGGAGACAGATTTTCCACCACCACCGCAGTTACTCATGTGTCCCCTGAACACACAAACCCCTCAGCTTCTTTTTGCCTGCCCTCAGGGGTCAGCACTGGCATGGCCTCACAGCAGCCACCACCACCTCCATTCAGGGTGCCCTGTGCATATGCCAAGCTGAGACCTGGAATGCAGCATCTGGTTCTGGCTGGCAGTTGCCCTCAGCACAGATTTTCATTTCCAGTCCTCAGCTAGGAACACAAAAGCACAGTCTCACCTCTCTCAAACACCTTCTCATCCCACTCTGGGCTGTGCTGTGGAGGTGCACAGACACACCACTGCCCAGACTGGTTTGCAGCCCAGTGAGCTGCTGGGGGAGCTCCCATTCACTCCCACTCCCACGCACCCACAGAGGGGGATGGCTGGGGCACAGGGCACAGTGAAGGACCTTTCAGCTATAGCATCCTGGTAATATATAGTCCATCCCTGTCTGCTGGCTCAAGTGGAGGATCTGCTGACCAACATGAAATGCTGTCTGCAGAGCTGGGACTAGGCAGCATGAGTGCTCCACATGAATCACAGGCACTGGGGATATAAACCACCCAGCCACCCTTCCCTGACTCCTGCCAGCACAGACTCTCCCTTGCCATATTTCTGAGCTGCTCCACGCTCCACTAGCAGAGGGGAGAAGTAATTTTACTTCAAGTGTCACCTGGGGAAGTTGCAAAGGGGGATAGGAATAGATTAGCTTCTTATCTGCAACAAAGAGTTAATAAAAGCAGAGAGAAGGGTCAGGCAAAGCAGCTTCCTTCCTAAACCACAGAGCAAAGTGTCAACACCACGAAGCAAGTTTCATTACAAGGTTTCTGGGTGCATTTCTTATTCCCTAATCCACATGAAGAGGTAGAGAATATGACAGTGCTTCCTCCTGAACTCTTTCTAATAAAGCCCAAAGGAGACCAAGTGCACTCCTACAAATGGAGCAGTTTGGATTATTGATGTTCTGGAGGCACTGCTTAACCAGGTTCACTTTGGGCTCAAACACTCCTTACTCATCAATGTGAGGACAAATACTTTTGTGACAAGGAATTATTTCCTTTGTGTGGAGCTTAGGAGAGCACCAAGGCAGGCAGGGCAGAGCAGGGAGCAAGTTGTCATTTCTCAGTGTCTCTTTGAGCAATGGCTTTGACTTCAAATTTATACAGAAAGAGATTGCCATCAGGAAACACCACCACCATAAAAATCCAAGCAGATAGGAACACGCAGTGTAAACTGCATTTCATTTACAAGATGAAGGAGGGGACATCCACAACCTCCCTGGGCAACCTGTACCAGGGTCTCCCCACCCTCACTCTAAAGAATTTCTTCCTAACCTCCAGTCTAAATCTCCCCATCTCTAGCTTCAATTCATTCCCTCTCATCCTATCACTACAAGCCCTTGTAAAAATTCCCTTCCTGGCTTTCTTGTAGGCTCCCTTCAGGTACTGGAAGGGGAATTTGTGTGCAAGTACAGGACAGAGACAGCTGCTGACCATACACCTGTTCAACACCTTCTTCAGAAGGGGTTCTCCTGTCTTGCTGTGCTAGAAATGGACATTCCTTCTTCAGCTACTGGAAGGCTGCTCTAAGGTCTCTCTGCAGCCTTCTCTTGTCCAGGCTGAACAGCCTCAACTCTTTCATCCTGTCCCCACAGGGATGGTGCTTGAGCCCTCTGATCATCTTTGTAGCCTCCTCTAGACCCTCCAGTGTCACACTTATGTATTTCCAACACACGAGTGGGACACTGCAGCTCAACAGGTGCCTCAGCCCCACCTGAGTGACCAGGAGCAGGCTGTGAAGGCACAGAGGAAGTCCCCACAGGCAGGCTTTAGCTTCCCTTGCCCAAGCACCTGGGCAGAGAGCAGGAGGATGGTTGGGAGCCAGGCAGAGCAAGCTGTGTACTCACCAATCCTCAGGGAATGGGGGCTGGCAGCGACCTTCATCAGCCACAGCAGAAGGAGCACCAGAGGCGCCAAGACCCGGGGCATCTTCTATAAATCCTCATGGAGTCCTTTGGTGGTCTGGGCATGACATAACTCTGCAGAGAGAGAACAAAGGGCACCAGCGACTCAGCAGGATGATACTGCTTCAGGCTTGCCAAGCACTCGGGACAAGGAGTCTATTTACCAGAGGAGGAGGAAGCTATTTACAGACTATGAATTATTCAGGAATCGGAGTCAAACTGGGCAAAGAGCTTCTAACAAAAAAAAAAAAAAAAAAGGAAAAGAAACACGAGGAAAAATCCTAATATTTCATCTTGGCATTTTTAGCATTTCCACAAAACCAAGTGGAGATCAATATTGAGTCACACAAAAAAATTTCTTTTCTTGTTTGCTTGTTGTTGGTTTTTTTTTTTTCTTCCCCCCTTCATTTTGTTGGGGTTTTTTTGTTTGTTTGTTTGTTTACTTGTTTGTTTCACTCAAAGCAGCCTGTAACTGAAAGTGCAATACTGACTCCTGCTTTTAGGATAGGATTTAGATTTTCACACCAAAACACAATCTGAGGGGTATGAGTTGGAGACAGAGAGCTACTTTGGCCGCCAAATTAGAACCCAATTCTTTGTACTGCTTCAGCACCACAGTCACCAACTCCTTTCCTCCCTGGCATGCACAAGAAAATTCAGGACAAGACCCAGAGCAAGACCTTTTTTCTCCCCCTTTCTTTCCAAGGTCTAACTTACACAATCCAAACCCTGTCAAAATGAAAAGCACTAAGTGGAAAATCCACAAACCTATCATTAGTTGCAGATATTGGCAGTGGTTGTTCCAGAGCAGACTCCTGCAGCAGGCTTAAACAAATTTTTAACCAATCTCATTTTAAATAGCTCTGTAGACAGCGGATTTTCCTTTTTAAAGAGAAATGGTTGTCCCTCAAGTTGGTTAAATTATCTCCACAGGCAGCAATATCCTTAAATGCTGACTTGGAGTGTTTCATCTCTTACCTTATCTCTCCCTTCTCCAATTTTCTGGCAAACTTCCTCACACCATTCCATTTGTCTAATTCTTGGGTCAAATATTGAAGTCCTGACACAGGCAGAGTCTTTAATCTGCCTTTGATGCCACCAGGAGTTCTGTTTGAGGAAGATGCAGTTTTTTGCTTGCACTTTTTCAATTCAGCTATTTCAAGACTACATTCAGACTTCTGCCACCTCCTCTCAGCACTCCCTGGAGGGACTATCCCCTTTTTTTTTCCAGACAGGGAAGAGAGGCAAATGAAATATTGAGATATGGCCATGGAAGTAGAGGCAACACAGGGGCAGGGAGCCCCTGAACACCTCCACACCCTGTGGCTTGTTCTCTTTCTAGCTCACATCTCCCTTGGGAAGCTCCCACTAGAATCTCAGCTTTCTGGGTCCCAATGCTCTGAGTCTGGGAAAAGAAGGCAGCCCCTGCTCAGATGTCTGTTGGACACGTGAAGAGCATCCTGATTCAGAAGCTGTTTGCTTCACACATTTTTGAGAAGAAGCTGAGGGGAAAAAAACAAACCAAAAACCACCATCCAGAAATCATTAACTACTTCTGAGAAGAAACGTGGTAAATTTCTTTTTTTTTCCTCTCTTTTTTTTTTTTTTCCCCCCAACCCCTTTCTTTATTTCAGTGAGAGTTACAGAGTAATGCCCAGGGAAGAAAAGCCCTAAAAGGTTAAATTCATGAGAAATTGGTTACTTAGAAATGGTGGCAGCAGCAGAGAGAGACAGATCATGGAGCAATATATCATTTGAGCACTTTGAAGCACTTATTTCAAAACTTTCCAAGTTATTGATAAAACAGTAGGATCATGTCAGATTTACTCACACCACTGTTAGAGCCCAGGCTGCAGAACCAGCACTGAGGCAGCAGGCAGGCAGATGCAGTCCTCCAAACCCTTCCCTGTGAAGCCAGGGGAGGAGCTGGGGACACCTGAAGAGGAGCTTGAGGTCTGCACTGTGCTCAGCTCTCCAAAGCCACTCCCTCAGGAGTACTTTCCTCCTTTAGGTTCCATTTCTTGCACCACTACCCTGGGCATGCTTTCAGTGCAACACCTAAAAAGCAGAGCAGCAGCTCAATGCATCACTGGACCAGGGGGAGGAAGGGCAGATAAAAACCCAGCAGCTTCCAGCCACAGCTACCTACCTACCTACCTACCACTTGAGGAGTTGACATCCCTGAGAGCATCCCACATCACTGTGGGCCCACCATGCTAAAACAGGTGCTCCTCATTCTAGGCTCTGCAAAGAAACTGCATGAGGGCAATCACTGGAGGCAAACTGTGAACAGCCAAGGCATGGGCAAGCATCCTGTGGCTTTTAGCTCTGAGGGACAGACCTCCAGGCCACCTCCCTGTCTGCAGCCTGGTTCAGTGAAGAGTTGAACTGCAAGATGCCCAGAGAAGCAGCTGCCTTTGCCTCACCAGCTTAGAGTTAATAGCAAAGCTAAATAATAACCAGAGGGGACCTGCTGTGCTCTGCTATGTGAGCGGCAGGGCTGTAATTACCTAGAACATGGAGCACAGAGGGATGCTGTGTTCACCTAACACATTACCCACTGCTCACAACAGCTTCCCACTACTCTGCTTTTCCCAGCACCAACCCAACAACAGCTGTCAGCAACAGAAATGCACCTTGGGCTTTGCCACACTGGAGAACTACAGACTCCTACCACCCATACCCACAGACCATCTGCTTGATGGAGGTGCTTGCAGAACACCCAGGGAGTGCAGCACAAGGACACTTCTCTACCCTCACACCTGTGCCACAGAGAAGTGGGAACAGACACAGGGGTGCAAGATGCAGGATGAAAGGGAAGGGATAGAGAGGATTTTTCTTCCTAGGCTAACATCAAGGTTTCTGCTCTCAAAGGAACAAAGAGGCATTTCAGTGCTCACAGTTCTCTTCACCTCCCCACTCCCCATATTCCTCCTGCCTCCTACTCTCTAAGTTCAGGCACAAAAAGGAGGTAAACACAGCCCAAACCTCTTCATTGCAAAGTGATTTTTTGTGTTGCTGAGCTAGCCATCCTCCCAACAGCTTCTGCATCCTTACAGCTGCAAGGTGCACCTGGTTCTCTCTCTCCTCTCCCCATGAGAAGCCATAAAACAGGCTTTCTGCCCAGGTGCAGCAGTGAATCATAGGTTCAACTAGGATATGGACTCCAGTGCAGCCCAAACCTCCACATAGAGAAGGGAAGAAGACAACATTCCTCTTTCATGCAACACAAAGCTGAAAGCCTTGGAAGCCAAGAGAACACTTAAAGAGAAGAAAGATATCTAGCAACTTGCTGCACTGATTCTTGTGCAGGCAAAGATGACTTCTCCCAGCCTCAGCCTCACCACAGCTTGCTGGAAATAAATCAAACCAACTTGCTTTAGTGAAGTTTCCACCAAGAACAGGTCAGCCTTTTACATTTACAGCTCTTGCATTAATGGCTTCTCTTTATTGTCCTGGCAGTGTGCTGATAGCAAGCAAGTCTGGCTGACAGACATTTATAAAGCAGTCAATCTGCTACCCCCCAAAAGCAGAGGGTTGGTTGGAAAGAGTTTCACAGGTCCTTCAGGGCAGAATGTGGGCTGCCAGATACCTGGTGGCTCATGAGCTGGCCTCTGGCTTCTCTCAGCACAGCACAAGTGTGTTTCTATTAAGCCCTTTCCCATTGTTACCTTTGAAAATTTAAGAGAGCAAAATAAATCAATATTGTGCTGAATGGTTCTGAATTCTCTCTGGAGATAAAAGTCCCTAAATACCAAGCAGAATTAGGGACAATTTGTTTCTTGGAGGAAGCAGCTTGCTGCTGAAACTGCTTATACATTTTTAATGGCCATGTGAGATGCTACTCTTCTTTCCTGCTATCACCACAGCTTCTTGATATCCTGAGATTTTTGCACACACATAAAATATATATATATATACAGCAGAAGCCAAAAGGCAGAATAAAATCACAGAAGAAACCTCTCCTGAAGTTGCCACACCAGTGGTGAAGACACCCCTGAAGAGCAGCCACCCCTCTGCTCTCCTTCTCCATCCCTCCTCTCACCCAACCTAGGGCACTGAAGAAATCCAGGTGCATTGCTATTTCTGTCTGCATTTCCAAAGACACCACCACCCTGCAAAATCTGTTTGCTGCCCTGCCCTGCCAGATCTGGTCCCAGCAAGCTGGGGAGTCCCAGAAATGGGCTGCATCCCAGCCAGACGGGGCACAGCATCTCCAGCTGCACTGCCACTTCGCTCTGCAGTCCTGGTAGGCAGTGCCAGCAGCAGGCTTTCAAAAACCCCAACGTGTGTTTTATCCTCATGCAATCTCCATTTAGGTCTGCTGCAAAGCCCCTGTGCCATCATCTGCAAGCTCACTGAGAAACCACAAACACCCTTTAAAAACTGACAGCAACTTCAATCTTCTGCAAGCAGACTTTTACCCAAATGCTGCTTCGGAGGTGGCTTTGGTGTTGATGGATCTTTCTGTGCATCACCAGAAGCTTGATGAATGGTGAGAAAATGCAGCTCAAGCAAAGCTAGAGTAATCCTCACAGCTGAGACAACAAATTTAACAGCTGCAGAGCAGCAAGGAATTCTGAGAAACTGTCAGGAAATATCAACAAACAGCTTCACAGAGCCTTTTTCATTGTTTCGACGAGCAAAGAAAGAGATTTCCTTTTGCAAGGCTTCATCTGCAGAGGGGCTCACATTTAAATGGAACTGACAAGAGGGAAAGAACCTGAAAAACGTTTCAACAAGTGACTGTTGCTGGGCTTGAGGAAGTGCCTGCCTGTCTCGCGGGGGGAGTGGAGGAATTAAATTGCAAGCCTGCCCCAGGGATACAAAGATGTAAGTTCAATTAAACTGAAAAATCACTCCATTTAGAGCCACGAACAATATGTTTTCCTCTGCAAAATGCATAATTAGCATGGCTAAATCACTGCCACTAGGTACTGTTGCAGCCAAAACCTCGGTAAGACTCAGAGGAGGCTCAGACATCTATAAAGAGAATGAGAAGCTACAATTATAATAGTTGCAAAAGCAAGAGAGAGGAAAATAAGATTTTAGGTGGCGTGCAAGCCCTTCATGCTGCCAGGCACCGGCTAACACCCTGTGTTTGAGGGTTAGAAGAATCACCCCTTGGGGCAAAACCTCCTCACACTGGTTCTGGAAGCAGCTAGTACTAAAAAAGGATGCTTAACAATATGAAGCAGAGCTCTGTTCCAGTCTGGCAATTTCTATGTTGCTATAAAAACTGTGTCTCCTTTTTACTTTTCATCAGCATTAAAGAGCCTGCTTCACTTCCAGCCACCCTGCCTTGCCTCTTCTTGCTTTGTCCTCCCAACACTCACGCTGCAGCTTGCCAGGGATGAACTCATCTGAGGTGAGAGACAGACTGGTGGTATCTCTCTTCCTCAGGTGCCAGGAGCATAAAAGGACCTCTGACTCTCCATCGGACCGCAGCTCCACCAGGGTCGTTCCGTCGGCCCCCGAGCAGGTGATATTCAAAGGAAGGTGATATTAGTGATAAACACCTGCTCACCTGAGACAGAAAATGGATTTTAGGTTTTTTCACCCTCCTAGCTGTGTTATTTTATCTCCTTCTTTTTCTTTTTCTTTTTTCTTTTTTTTTTTTTTTTTCCCTCCCCCCTTCGTGACTTCCAGAAAAAGAAGCAAACTTCAAGGGGAAAAGAATTCTGGAGGCAGTGAAGCAGAAGGACAAATATATTCCTGACATTTCTCGTTCCCATGGATTATTTCCTTTCTCTCTTCACAATCCTGAGTCTCCTCTTGTCTCACCCTTCTCAATCCTCCCCAGCACTAGCAAAGTCTGATCAACTTTTCCTGTCACTGCCTAGAGATAGAAGCAGTGCAGACCCAGGCTGGCTCCTCACACAAGCTGCACACAGACTCAGCTATCTCAAAGTCAAATTTCCCCCAGGCATTATCAAGCACAGACCTGTGAATACAGGGAGACCTCAGCAGTTGCAGCTCCGGGCTGAGTCACAGGACATCTCCATTCAATTATCCACTCTGCGGGCATGTCACAGACCTGTCAGACCCCCCCCACCAGGGTCCATCAGCACTCCTAAGCATTATTGGCACCGTGAATTAGGAGTGTGAAAGCCCCAGCTGCCCCTCTCAGAGTCATGCTTACAAAAGCCTCATTACAGACATCAACTTGGTAACATTAGAACTCATTTGTTGGGGCAGCTTATTTTAGTCCAGGAACAGGTTGAAAGCTGAGGTTGGAGTGAGGTGGGGGTTGGGTCTCTTCTCCCTCTTATCAGGTGATAGGATGAGAGAAAATGGCCTGAAATTGTGTCAGGGGAGGGTTAGGTTGGAGATGAGGAAAATTTGGTTTGCTGCAGGGATTGGCACAGGCTGCCCAGGGAGGTGGTGGAGTCACCATCCCTGCAGGTGTTCAAGAAACCTGTGGGCATGGCACTTGGGGACATGGTTTAGTGGCCATGGTGGTTAATGTTTGGATTTGATAATCTTAGAGGCTTTTTCTGTCCTGTTTGCAGGAGATTGCAAGGTAGAGCAAAGCCTTGGAGCACCACAGCAACAAAGAAAAACCTGTGGCTGCTGAGGAAACAGACACCAGAGAGTGTCACAGGATGGATGTGCACAGCACCATGAGCAAAACTCCCCAACATACAAAGGTGCCAGGACCGTTCACCAGGGCTGTCTGCTGTACCCCTGCCCCAAAGCTACCTGTGCTGTGCTTCTGCAGTGGGCAGCTGTGATGGATGAGCTCCACAGTGTGAAAAAAACGATGCTCCCCCACCCCTCTGCCAAAAGTGCCCACTCCCAGCAGCAGAATGCCAGCTCTGCCTGTGCCTCAGCATCCTCCAGTCCATAGCCCAGCACTGAGGTTTATAAGTAACGATTTACACCATGCCCAGAGGGACTGAGCCATGGTGGGGGGCACACATGCAAGCAGATTACAGGACCAGTACCCTTCCAAACCATCCCAGCATGACCCTCCCAATATCATCTGCCAAAAGTAATTCACTGGGCAAAAGCAACAGAAAGAGAAAACCAAGATCATGTGGGATTTTCCTCCCTCCCTGGTGCCCACAACTTATTTTTATTAACAAACAATGGCAGTTAAGAGCACTGTGGTCTCACACAGCAACGTCTGCTCTACCCACTTCAGACACTCTTAATTGGCTGGAAGCTGTTATCTTAAAGGGAAAATCCTGAGGAGCCTGGGGGAAGAAGAGTGTCTGTAGGTGGAAGGAGAAAGGCAGATTTTCTTCCAGCTGAGGACAGCAAGCTGCCATTAAACAGCGGCCAGAGCCATCCATGCCAGCTCTGCTCCTCTGATCCCTATGTCGTGATAACATCTCAATCTTTTAACCATTTAAAGGCACAGTGATAATGATAATCCCGAGGGCTGTTTTCCTTGGATAAAGTTGCTGGGCAGGTTTGACTCTAAATCATTGTACAAGATGCAAGAAGAAAGCTTTGTTTAGCTCCTGGGTTCTGGTACTGAGCATACAGCCTTGCAGCAGTCATTCCTCCTGTGCAAAGAGGCCAGGGCTCACCTCTCAAACATTGCACCACATGTATTTTGCAGAGCACTCTGACCCATCTCTGCAGGTCATCACTGCCATTAAACCACCTCTCGTGGAGGAGTGAGTGGCTGCTCTGCCCTGCAGACAGCTTGCAGCCAAGTACAAGCAAGCATTTTGGGAAGGAAATACAAACTGCTCCCTCCAGCTGAGGTGCCAAGGGAAACTCCTAGGTGAGCAGAATCTCAATTGCTCAACAACTCTCTCCTTGCAAAGAGGCCTGTGGGACTCTGAATAAATAAAAACAGTCAGAGCCATGGCTTCATCAAAAGGAGAGAAGAAAAAGCCTTTAAACCAACAGTTGGTTTACATTAAGAAATAGATAAAAACTTTGACATCTCAGTTTTGCTCCAGCAGAGAGCAAATCCAGCACGAACTTGTGAACCAGAGACAAAGCAATGTGTGAAACTCTGGACAAAGCAGTGTGTGAAACTCTGGACATCAGCTCTTTTGCAGCAAAACACCCCTCAGCAACACTCCTGTCCTTCAGCAAATGTGGAAACACAAAGCAAAGTTGTTTCACTCACTGAGGGGCACACAGGACCCCCAAGGCAAAATGTTCCTCAAATGCAGATGGCAGGACACCAGCTCAGGCCAAATACTGCTTTCTGTTGGGTCATGTATCTGGATATCAGGAAGAAATTCTTTACAGCAAGGGTGGGGAGACACTGGAACAGGTTGCCCCCCAGGGAGGTTGTGGATGTCCCCTCCCTGGTGGTGTCCAAGGCCAGGTTGGATAAACCCTTGAGCAACCTGAGCTAATGGGAAGTGTCCCTGTCCATGGCAAGGGGTTGGAACTGGTTGAGGTTTAAGGTCCCTTCCAACCCAAACCTTTCTATGATTCTGTGACTATTTCTCACTAACCTATGATGCAAATGCACACACTGGAAGAAACAACCCAAATCAGCAGGACAGCAGCTTTAGAGCCTGCCAAGGAAGGCACTCAGAGTGA
This sequence comes from Ramphastos sulfuratus, assembly GCA_013399055.1. Classification (NCBI taxonomy): domain Eukaryota; kingdom Metazoa; phylum Chordata; class Aves; order Piciformes; family Ramphastidae; genus Ramphastos; species Ramphastos sulfuratus. The sequence continues at coordinate 199,224 of WBNM01000655.1, read as the reverse complement.
ACTGCTTTAAGAAACCATTTCCACGAGCCCCCCTCACACCCAGTTTATACCCTTTCACTGCAGAAAAAAAAACCCCAGAGCTGCTCAGAAAACCATTTTCCTCTCCTCAAACCCAAAGACTTTCCCAGTTCTGCCACATTTTTTTTTTTTCACAGCTCTGTTTTGATAAGTATATACACTTTTGGAAATCTGCTTTCAGCTCTTTGGCTCACAGCAATTGAACCTTCTTCAAGACATGCAGAGCCTTGCAAAATCCCAGCTTTGTCTTTTGAAGGAGGTCTTCATGTTTTGGGTGTTTTCTTCTCCCCTGCCAACGAGTGATATTTTCCCACCAAATTTCTCTTTTATCAAAAGCACTTTGATGGAAAATTTTCAGCTCCCTCAGAAGAAAAGAAATCCAGCAAGCACTAACTCCCCTATTTGCTGTTAGTGAAGAATTACTGCTAGCACCAGAGCCTCTTTACACATGAAGGAAGTTCTGAAATATGAATTGGATCTGTGGACACATCAGGGGAGAAAAAAAAGCTCTTAAATGCATCAACCTGATCTTCTAGGCTGCTGAATGAAGATTGATCTATTTATTTCACTTAAAGTCCTTAGCAGATTCAAGAAGAAAAAGGAAAATACAGAAACCTCCACCAAATCAACCTCCAATAAGTGGTTTATGGTCCAAAAGAAAAAAAAGCAAAGGTAGTTTTGCTTCTTTTTAGAGCTGCCAAAGCTGTAAGTGAAATAAATAGATTAAGCTCCCATCTATCACCCAAAGTACATTTTGATGCACACCAGCTCCAAAAGCCTGCCTGTACTTTGAGGCTAGAAGGAGGTAATTTGTGAATGGCTGAAGATGATGTTTGTAAGACCTGGTTTGGTTTGGTTTTTTGGGTTTTTTTTTTTAATGGAGTGAGAAATTTTGGGTGTGCATTTGAAAGACAGTAAGCATATGCATTTGAAAGGAGGTGGGAAAGAGGACAGATGCCAAGCTAAGAATATGCACAAGAAATCATAGAGGTGATAGGCTTGGGAGCAGACAGAAAAGGGGCAGAGAAGTCTGCACAACAGAGTGAGGATGCCTGCAGAACTAAAGGTGGAAACGCCGGAGCCAGGAGATGCACATACCTGTGACAGTAAAGCTGCACGTAGCCAGATGCAAAAGCAAGCTGCTGGAGTCATGCCTTGTAGCAACAGTCTTGCACAGGAAAGCAGAACTAAAGCCCAAATTTGTAAGTGATGTTGCATTTAAAAGACATTAATTGGAACGAGAGGAGCTTTTTAACCCTGCTTGTAGCGTAAGTGACACACAGAAAAAGATTTCAAAACAGTAACCTATGTGTTTGATTAACAGTTTAACACCAAAGAGCATCCAATTAGAGGTGCAGAACTACTGCGTTACTGAGATGAAACATCGAAGTCCCAGAGGGATGGAGCAGAATAAGCAGCTCTGGCATTTTCCCCCTGCTCGTTACAACAAGATGCCAAATCCCACACGGAGAGAAGCAGAGAAGCGAGGGGAGCCCTGGCCACAGGAGAAATACCACCCAGACAAGTGCAAACACGAAATGCTTTGCGGGGGGGAGGCAGATTTTGCTAACCTCCCTCCCTGGGTCACTGCAGAGGATGTAAGGCTGAGGGGAAAAGCTTTTCATTTCGTCCAGCAGGGAGTTTAACAGGAGCTCCCTGGGAAATGAGCCCTCACCTCTGTGGCTCAGCAGGAGAAGCAGCCTTGTGGTGGTGATGGCAAAAGGACAGGAGAGAGGAAACGTTTGCCAACAAAAGGAAATTCCTCATTATGATGGGGTTTACAAGTAGAAATACTTTTGCAATCAGGTAACTCTATACATCTGCATACCTGAAACTAACAAAGGCTGAGCTGTGAAATATCTGCCCGCCGGGAGGCACTGAGATGAGGAAACAGAGACCCTGAGAGCCAGAGGCATCAAGATAAGGAAGCTAAGATGCCTACAGAGACCCTGAAACTGGCCAGAGCCGACCTAGCAGTTTGGGCTCAGTGATGAGCTCTACAGCTCGGCACATTTTGCAACTAAGAGGGCAGCATGAGGAAGGTGTCACCTTCATCCCTAGGACCCCAGCGAACACCACCAGGGTCACACCCCCTGCGTTAAAGGTAAGGACTGTGGGAGGGCAGATCTAAAACACCTCTTGGAAGTACTTTGTATATGCATTAACTTTCCCTGGATCTCTTATGAATATGTAATAAGTAACAAGATATAAAGGGCAAGGTTGGGACCCGAGGTGTGCACGTTGCTGGGTGGAGAGATCTCTGTACACCAGTGTGCTAAATAAACATAGCTGCTTTAGAACCCTTTGGCTTTGTTTTTTTCCTCCTCATGTCAGTTAGGGCTCTGGATGCACTACAGGGTGAACAATCAGAGAAATCACACATGCATCCTTGGCAAAATAAAAAAAACCTGCTCAGCTTTTCCCCTCCAGACAGCAGAGAAAATTCGGTAAGAGACACAACCTTCTCTCCAGCCTTGGCTCTGGCATCTCTCAATTCCTCACTATTGTCCTCTCTCTGTCTCACGGCCTTTAATGTGTTTATCTAAGGCTTGGAGAGTCATTTCTGTAATGGGGAATATGGGCACAGAGCAGCTTGCTTGATAGTACAAGAAGTGCTTTTGAACAAAGCACCACTCAAGTTTCATAAGATAACTGCTCCATGGCTGCCTTCTCCTTTGTGGTTCAAATACCTGACAGCCCTGCTTCAGACACAGCCACTGCACACACACAATCCCTGCCCTTCACACATGCTTTTGCCTAACATTGACCATTTCTCCCTTTAGCAAGCCAAATCATAGAATCATAGAATGGTAAGGTTGGAAAGGACCTCAAGGATCATCCAGTTCCAACCCCCTGCCATAGGCAGGGACACCTCCCACTAGCACAGGTCACTCAAGGCCTCGTCCAACCTGGCCTTGAACACCTCCAGAGAGGGAGCAGCCACAGCCTCCCTGGGCAACCTGTGCCAGTGTCTCACCACCCTCACTGCAAAGAACTTCCTCCTAACATCCAGTCTAAATCTCCCCTCTGCCAGTTTAAACCCATTGCCCTCCATCCCTCTCACTTGCATCAACCCTCTCACTTGCATGGCACTCCTTTCCCAGGCACACTCACTCCTGCAAAAGATCTAAGCTCTCCTACACTAAAGGCCAGCAGAGATCTCTAGAAAGGGACTGGTGGGACTTGCACTCTTCAATTGCCATTAAGTTACCTGAGTAACATCCCTCACACACTGAAAAATGTCACCCCTGATTCAAATGGAGCCTGCATTTTACCATCACTCTGAGCATCTAAACATGGGATTAAATCTCACAGACCCATAGCAGCCCTTTACTCCATCCTCACTTGAGCGCAAGTGTTCCCTTCCCATCTGCAGTGTGACATAAGCAGGTGAGTGACAGCTGCAGACTTTATCCAGGGGTTAGATGTGCAGGAAGCAAAGATCACTTGGGCTTCATTAACACAGCATAACACACAGGCCTACAAATGCTCAGGACATTGCCTCAGATTAAACCCCAAATTTATTCACAGAAGAAATCCATTCTGACCACCTTGCCTTTCCGTAGCTCCAAGTTAGCTATCATCAGTCTGTCTGCACTCCTGACTTAGCAGCATTCTCAAAACTGCTCCCAGAGCACCCATCCTCATCAGTGATATCCAATTTACAAACTGAGCAAGGAACAACCCTTTCCAGAGTTGCCTTTTCAGTTGTTCTCATCGTTGGCTTAACATCAATTCCAGTTAAATGAGGAAAGTACAAAGGGACTAAGTTATGCCCACGCCGAGCTCTTTGGAAACCCTGATCACATCACTCTTTTTCAGCTATAAGCATAAATTGTCCTCATTAACCAGCCTCAACCCAACTTTAATGTTTGTGTCTAAACCTATAATCCATCCACAATCCAGCACCATATTCTAATGCAGCTGCTACCCTTAAGCACAAATTCACAGCCTGTCTGGCCAGATGAGCCAACAGGACTCTGACATCCTGGATTCGCTTGTTCTGACCCAGACACTTCTGGTTTGGTCTCAGTACCAGAGAAAGTGAGGCCCATATTGATGTGCCCAGCCCTGTTTCCAATCAATTGTCACGGGGATACAGACTCACAAAACTACTGAGGTCTATGAGTTCCATGAAATAATTGTCTAGCAGAGAAAGATTTCTCCATGGAAGCAAAGACTGCAGGTTTAGCTCAACTCCCATTAGACACCATGGAACTCGCAAGGGAAAAGATGATTTGCATGCCCCAAATGTAGGGAAAATTACCAATTAGAGCTTACTGAGCTTGGCCACGAGACAAACTGCATGCCAGGCTGCCTCAACTCCCCAGCTCACAGGAACCACTTGGGTTTTCTCCCCACACCCTTTGGGACTCCCTTCAGCTCAGACACACTCCCAGCAGTGGAAGTTTTGAGTGATTGTGATTCACTGGAACTCATTTTGAACCACTTTGGAGCCCAGTAGGCTTCCAACCATTCCAGCTGCCCAGTAGCCATCAGCCCAGCTGAGTGTTGCTAGCTGCTGTCAAATGGCAGCCTGGTAGCCTCTGCATCTCCTCCTGCCCCCAAAGAAAAGCTGTTAATGCTGAACTCCTCATTACTCCTTTCTAAAAGCAGCTTTGATACTGCTGGTGGATGGGGACAAGCACCCAGAGGGACAGATACCTCTGTGCACTTTGAAGGTGAATGAAGGCAGTCCTCATCAGACCTCCAGCTCTTCCCTCAGCCCCATGTGGAGCAGCTCTTCCTCCCCTCTACCTCTCATCCTGCTTTGCCAAGATTTAAATCACTAACATTAGGGGGCCATTTCCTCTCTGTCACCCCCAACAAATGCTGTTGCTTAAACCACAAATCCTCAAGCAGTGCAGCAAAATGGTGACCCCAGTATGCCAATGCTGTTATTAATAGAACAAGGACAGCCTGGTGTGTGCAAATAGACTCTTAAATTAAAAAGAAAACCAACTGCCATCACCTCGGCTGCTTCTTGTTCTACCAATAGTCCCTGCCCTGAAGACACATCACTTAGGGAGCTGTCTGCATCCAGCACTCTGCTGCCTGCACTCAAAGAGCTGCTCTGCTGAGATGACACACAAATCAGGAAGGTTATTTCACACCTGGATTTCAGCCACTGATCTGAACATCATCTGCAGGGGCCCACGGGGTTCAGGAGAGACTCGAATTTCACCTGGTGACTCAAGTGTGCATGGGCACAAGCTCCTGCAGAGCGCAGGGATGTGGTGCAGGAGGAAGGTGGTCAGCTGCTGGCACAAGGCAGAGATGGTTAACCACACAGCCTTCTGCAGTGACACCACGCAGGAGCCTGGCCAAGGGCACAGTGCAAACTCCTTGTCCTTCAAAAGCAGCTTTAGGGACGAAATGCAGCAAAGAAGGATCAGTGCCCAAAGCCTTTGACACGGCAAGAGAAAAAAAACAACAAACCAAACATTGCCAGCAACGAGCAGTGTCTGGTTTCCTGTCACTGAAGTGCTGGATTAACTCTGGCCCCTGAGCAGCACTTTGCAGAACCGTGCCTGACAGCACTTCCAAGGAGCTGCTCATACAATGCCCCTTCAGATCAAGCTTCTCTCTGAAGTTGCAGTGCCTCCTCCCTCCCTAAGCAGCCTCACAAGACTCTGCAGTTGCTGCAGCCTCCTAAACACCAAGTTTGTTTCTCTAGGTAGTTGCTGTGGGTGTTTACCTCAGTGGCTCCCTCTTTGAGACCATTTCACCCATGAGCCATGCAAGCTCAATGGCTCCCCAAGCCCAGCAGCAATCACTCAGGACAAGAGGCTGCTGGGCACAAAGGCAGCTTTTTGCAGTCCTTTTTGACGTGCCTCTTACCTGCAGCCAAGCATTCCCCTTCTCACATCCCCATGGCTACCAACATTGCCTTTTTGCCAGTTATCTGCCAGCCACCCATCCTCACAGGCAGGAGAAAGGATCACCTGCCCTCTCATGCAGTGCCTGGCAGTGGAACCCACTGCTCTCCTCATCCCACCCATTTATCTAGGTTGGTTTTTCCTAGTCCTTTGTTGTGTGCTTCCTTGGCTGTGCTCATCCTCAGAGCATCCCGGCAGAGAGGGCAGTGCTGGTATCCAACACAAGCTGGCACACCAGAGAGAACATAGTGAGTCTCTGGTAGTTTCCAGAGGCCTCCTTTCCACCTAAAAGTGATCAGGCTGCAGACAGGAGAAGAACATCCAAGTCCCAGAGAAAGAATGGACAGTCTCCACATACTTGAATTTATGTCAACCTGGAGACCAGACAAAGACCCATTAATTCCTGGGCTGTCCAAGCAAGAACTGGATGAGTGACAACTTTAACATTATGACTTCAATGGATCATCTCCCCAGGGTGCCAGGGAGAAGATGCTCTTTCTGGTTCTACTGTCCAAAACGCCAAGAGAGATCCAAATCAACCACAGCCTGCCACAGCCAGCAGCCCTCTGCATCCTACGTGCCTTGGGCAGGCTGATAAAGAGCTGCTTGGCAGCACTCGAGTCTCTGTTCTCCCTTCACCCGCCTCCTCGCAGCTCCCTGGCCTTCTCTTATGAGCCTGACTGCCACTCATGCAGGAATTGGTCTCTGGGGAGGATGGGGGGCACAGGATTTTCAAATCCCTCTTTTTGAGCTGACAGCAGCCTTTCAGCCCAACAACAGCTCAGAACGCTTGCGAAGAGAGATATTTTTATGAGAGCTCACCCTCCCCGAGATCTTTCCAAGCTCCTTTTCTTAGGCACTTTGAAATAATTAAAGTCTTCCATCAAATTATACTGAAGATCTCTATGAAAAGCCTTTAATTTCCATTCGCTTAATGTAACTCCATCCACCAGATGAACTCTGTGGGGGGCTTTTTTGGTTTGGGTTTCTTCTTTTTCCATCTCTCTTTTATTATTTTTCTTTTCTTATTTTTTTCCTTTTTTTTTTTTTTTCCCCCCACCTCCTAAAATATCATGCTGGGAAATTTTAATTTGATTTTAGCCTGACTAGAATTTTGGGCTGTGCCACATCCTGTCAGGCCATCACAGCTGCAGTGGTAATCCCAAGCTCTCTTTAACTTTGATGCGTCGCATTTAATCGGCTCACGGTCGGCAGCAGCAATCTCTGTTCCTAGAGTAAGGATGGGAGTAAAGTCTCCAAGGTGGCAAGAAACCTAAGGAGCATCAGAGGCTCTCTAATCAATTACTCCCCCCTATAGGCACACTCAAAAGCCAAAAAGTGGTCCAGCAAGCACAGGCTCACAGCAGAGAAGGGAAAGTTTCATATTTTATCTAACCAGGGGAGATTGCCAAGCTGACCTTTAGCGCACAAAATAAATGGCAGGGATTTTCCAGAGGGCAGAAATAGCTTGCTTCACCCCAGTGACTTTTGCAGCTGATAAACTCCTTAATGAACAAGAAGTTTCCCAAAAGAGAGCAAATATCCCCTTCCAAGTGATTACCAGAAGACAGTGAACAAACTGTGACACAATGCCCCAGTTCAGAGCAAAACCGCAGGAGCCGCTGCGGTCAGAGGCAGCTCAGGATGCCACCAGGGAACTGCAAATGTGCAGAGGATTTCCTTGTGTGTGCCAAAGCCTTGAGCTGCAAGTGAAGAACACAGGACATGTTTCTCTGTGATCTGCTTTAGGTGGTCGTGCTCTGGCACGTGGGTTGGACTTGATGATCTTCAGAGGTCCCATCCAACCCCCACCGTTCTGTCACTCTATGACTCTGTGAACCAAGCCAAAGAACAGACCCCAAACCCATCTGAACTCCCCTGTCACTATAGCTGTAGCAGTTTAGTCACTTAAAAGCCTATTTGGCTTTACACAAATGAAGAGAGTCTGCTCCCCAAACTGTTCAGGCCATCTGTGTGCTGCACGTTCACATCTCAGGGGGCTGAGCTCACCAGTGGCGAGCACAGGGAGCCACAGAGAGCAAAGGAGAGGTGCAGAGCCCAAGCTCTCCCGCACGCCTCCAGCTCTGTGCTCTGGAGGAGGAGGCAAGCGGCAGCCACCTCCCAGCCAGGGCTCTCTGCAGTGGTGGCAGACTGCCTGCGCAGCCCAGAGACACTCTGCTCTTCCCCATGGGGAGGAAGAAGCTGAGGGAGCAGAGCCAACAGCCTTGAACAGCAGCAGGCAGTTGAGGGGAAGCCAAAGAAAAGAGCGGATCAGGAGGGGACTCTGCCAGGAGGGCAGCACAAGCCCCTGTCCAATGCAGCAGGAGTTTCCCCTTTTTTACAGAATCACAGAATTGTTTCAGCTGGCAAAGACCTCTAAGATCATCGAGTCCAACCTTGAACTCAATACCACCATGGCCACTAAACCATGTCCCCAGGTGCCATTGCCACACATTTCTTTAACACATCCAGGGCTGGAGACTCCATCACCTCCCTGAGCACCCTGTTCTAATCCCTGACCACTCTTGCAGGGAAGAAATTTTTCCTAATCTCCAACCTAAAACTCCCCTGGCACGACTGAGGCCATTTTCTCTCATCCTATCACCTGATACTAGGGAGAAGGCTTTCTACAGGGTCCTACTCCTGCTGGTGCTGACCCACCCCTCCTTGTTGGGTGCTCAGCTGTTTCATGGCCAGAAATATTTGGCCTAGCACTAGAGTAGAAGCTGTGGTGCCAAATAAAGGAGAGAAATCAAAGCTCAGACTAAACCAGGTGAGATACCCACAGCCCAGCCTGCAGAGTCACAGGAGAGGACTGAGAGAGTTAAACCCAGCCTAGGGGACCAGAAAAATGCCCACAGTTAACACACCTGCTTGAGTGAGGGTGACACAGCTATTAGCTGCAGTCAAAGAGGAGGGAGACAGCCAGGTACACACCAGGCAGATACCTGGGTTGGTGTGAAATGGCTTAGCAGGATCCATGCAGGGAGGAAAAAAAAGCTGGAAGGCTGCAAGAAACAGCCTTCAGCTGCTAATAACTGAGAGCCACAGGGCAAGGAGCAGAGCACTAAGAGAGTAACTGGAGAGACAGAAAGGAGTACAGATGCATTTCAGGAGCTGCCAGTCTGTTAGCCTCTCGCTGATAGAATTCAGCCCTTAAACTTGGTTTGACCATATTAATCTGAGGATTACAGCCCAAATTACCCTAGAGCCAGAAATAAGAAGGCTCCCTGGGTGCCTGCAGTCACCTCCTAGCAAAGAATGAGTCCAGACAGCTCTGCACACAGAGATGTGACCCTAGAGAACACATGGAGCCATGTCCCAGGACAGCCAGGGGGGCTCCTGCTTTTCCATGGCTTTTTAGAGTGCTGCAGAAGGTCTCACATCCTCCTCCCCCAAACACCTAAAAGAAATCAAACACCTCTGCCCAGGCTTTGTGAGCAGCTTATGGGAGTTCAAGCACTGGCATGTGGTACTCACAGCAGCTGCTCAGCAGAAGGGAGATGATGTTGAACTTGTGCTTGATTTTGTCATTATGAGCACACAGCAGATGCTGGGTTAAGAGCACTTTACAGGGTCTTATGGAAGCTAACATAGAAGCAAGCAAGCATGAACAGGAGGTACAAGCTTGCTAACCTGCCAAAGGTGCAGCTTGACTTAGTTATCAAAGCACCAGCAAAGTCCAAGAGCTGGGAAAGGCAACAGCTCCTAGGAGGCCAAGCATGACACTGTTTCAGGACACCAAGACTACATCCCCAGTTCTGCTGCTTGGCTAAACTACTTTCTCTCTCAATCCATTAATTTTACCACCTGTACCCAGTGAGAATAATGTTGCAGACCTCTTCAGTGAAGGGCTTTGAGGTCTCAGGATGAAGAGTGCTCTGTAAGACTCATATATCATCATTAGCCCTTGCCAGGAATAACCCAGAGGCTAGAAACGTGGAGCAGCATTTTTCCATCTGCATTTGGATTGCATTTCCCTCCAACCCCAATAAACTCAAACCCTCATATTCTGCCTAGCTGGATTTTGTCATTTATTTGACCTACAGCAGCACTCCACCTGACCTTTGAGGCTCCAGATAAAATCCTTGTCCCCAAATACTGCTATCCTGTCATGCAAATCAAGACAAGCCTTGCTCTGCACAGCAAATCAGCCAGGAGGTGAACCCAAAAGAGAGCCCAGCCCTCACAGTGCAGTGCTGTGCTCACAAGATGCTGCTACTAACATTTCACACCTCAGGTTTCCAGCCAGCATGCACAGAAAGGACTAATCTTCAGCAAAAACTGAGAGGGTGACATCTCCTAAGAACATTCACATCTCCATTGAATTTCACAGGGGTTCTTGTCCTGCTGTGCCAGCAGCTCAGCCATTCCCATTCACCTCCAGGGCAGGATGAGATACATGAAAGTCACAGAATCACAGACTTGATTTGGTTGGAAGAGACCTTTAAGGTTTTCCAGCCCAACCATTAACCCAACATTGCCAGGTCACCACTAAACCATGTCCCCCAGCACCACACCTACACAGCTTTTAAGCCCCTTCAGGGATGGGGACTCCATCACTGCTCTGGGCCAGGGCTTGGCAACCCTTATAGAGAAGAATTTTTTTCTAACCAAATAAAATCCTCTTGAAATGAGAAGTTCTCAAGGTGCCTCCATTTCACCTCCCCTGTCCCTGTTTCTGCCCTAACTGTTCAGGGAAATGTCCAGAGAAGGACAACCAAGCTGGTGAAAGGTCTGGAGAACAGGTCTGGTGAGGAGCAGCTAAGGGAATTGGGTTGCTTAGTCTGGAGAAGAGAAGGCTGAGAGGAGATCTCACTGCTCCCCACAACTCCCTGAAAGGAGGTTACAGTGAGGTGGGGGTTGGTCTCTTCCCCCCAGTATCAGGTGGTAAAATGTGAGGAAATGATCTGAAATTGTGCCAGGGGAGGGTTAGGTTAGAGATAAGGAACAATTTATTTGCTGCAGTAGTGGTCAGGCACTGGAACAGGCTGCCCAGGGAAGCAGCAGAGTTCCCATCTCCTCCATAGAATGGTTTAGGTTGGAAGGGACCTCAAAGATCATCCAGCTCCAACCCCCTGCCACAGGCAGGGACACCTCCCACCAGGACAGGTTGCTCAAAGCCTCATCCAGCCTGGCCTTGAACACCTCCAGGGAAGGAGCATCCACAACCTCCCTGAGCAACCTGTGCCAGTGTCTCACCACCCTCACTGCAAAGAACTGAAGGTGTTGAAGAAATATGTGGAGATGTCCCCAAGTGCCATAGTTTCATGACCATAGTGGTGTTGGGTTAATAGTTGGATTTGATGATCTTGAAGATCTTTTCCAACCAAAACCATTCTGTGATTCTATGATTCACACAGGTCATGGCAAGGCAACTCGCTTCTATGGAGACATTTCTGTCACATGAAGGAAAAGCAGTTGCCAGTAATGTACCACTTCAAGAGACTTGAATAATTCTCCCACTGACAGCTCAGGAGGGGCAACACAGGGCTGGTATTGTCAGGTCACTGCTCTGCCTCAGAGCACCATCCAGAAGAGTGCTGGGATGAAGGTAATTAGCAACGCAGCAACTAATCTGTTTAGTCATCCACTGTGTCTACAATTCATTTCTGCCATGTGCAAATAGAGCATCAAAGCTTGGCAGGAAGGGCTGTCAAGGAGCATGCAGATTTGCTGCTGTTTAGAGAGAGTCTAAGTAGCCCTCTCTAAGCAGCCATGTCCAAATAAACCCAAGACTTGCCACCAGCAAGGCTCAGAGGACAGCAGATAGAAGGATCCTTCTCAGCCCAGCTCTTCATATTGCTTCTGCTCACAGCCCCTCAGCATCATTACCCATCCTGACTCTGCAGAGGGGAAAACTGAGACCCAAGCACAGAACAGAGTATCCAGAACCACAAAGGCAGCCTGTGGACAGTCAACTGAGATCTCTGGATTCATTCATAGATTCATAGAATGGTTGGGGTGGAAGGGGTCTTAAAGATCACAGAATCACACAGAATCTCTAATAGGTGAGGGAAAGCAGTGTAGATTTGATCTATGGAATCACAGAATCACCCAGGCTGGCAAAGCCCCTCAGGAGCACCAACTCCAACCTAGAACCCTACTCTACAAGATTCACCTTAAACCATAGCCCCAGGCACCACATCCAAACCACCCTTAAACACACCCAGGTTGGGTGACTCCACTACCTCCCTGGGCAGCTCATTCCAGTCCCTGACCACTCTCTTCATGAAGAACTTTTTTCCTGATATCCAATCTAAACCTCCCCAGCCTCAGCTTGAGGCCATTCCCCCTTGTTCTGTCTCCAACCACCTGTGAGCAGAGCCCAGCAGCAGGATTCATAGAGTCACAGAATGGTTTGGGTTGGAAGAAATCTTAAAGGCCATTGAGGTCCAACACCCCTGCCATGGGCAGGGACATCTTCCTCGAGCCCAGGCTGCTCAAAGCCTCATCCTGCCTGGCCATGAGCACCTCCAGGGAGGGTCTAGTCTCAGTCTCCCCTGCATGCTCCAGCTGCCCCATCAAAATGTGACCCAGATTTTTGCCCACTCATGGGAATAGGCATGAGTTCAATGGTTTCATTTCCATTATCAGCTCTGTATGGGACTGGAAGGGACAAAAATCCCAGCTGAACAGTCTGTGAGGGAAACCACTTCCCAGGAAATCCATGACTAGTAACAACAGATACTTCTCCAAGGGTTCCCAGCTCAGTTTGGTAGACCCAAGGAGGGTCAAGTTCTTACACTAACAGACAGGGAAGTTTTGGCAACACCTCCAAAATTGCCTCATGGAGCTTTCAGGGTTCACCCCTCAGCAATGTCTGACACAGCAACTGAGATTAAAACTGTGGGGGAGAGGACATGTTTGTGCCTGCTAGTGAGCCTGTAAAAGATAACACAGACAGTGTGATACTTTGGTCTGTTCAGTTGGGACTCCAGAAATCCATTTTTAGCTCTGCAGCTGCCATGTTCCCCATCTTTAAATAACTCACCATCTCTTCTTCCCACTGGTTTCCCCTTCTATAAAATTGGAAGTGTTCCCTACTAGGTCTTCTTGCCTTGGTGCTGCATGGATCTGCCCAAATGAGCTTCACAAACACCATTTCAGTTATGCCATGCACTTGCCTGGAAGTCCCAGCATGGATAAGAAGGTAGCTTGTTATGACTGCTCACCAGCCACGTGGAGAGAAGCTGCCTTCAACTCCTCCTCAGAGGGCACAGCAACAGATGCAGATGCTGGCAAGGTCATATCTCCTTACAAAAGAAGATTTGAGAACTAGAGCTGAGAAGCGCCACAGAAAAAAAATGAAGCATCACAGGATGCTAGGGGTTGGAAGGGGCCTCTGTGGATCATCAAGTCCAAGCCCTCTGCCAGAGCAGGACCACAGACTATAAAAAAAACTAAAAGTAAGCTTCTCATATAGGCACACAGAGCTCAGCTTCAAGGTGGAGATTCTAGGTCTCTGCAGAACAAAAGCTTGTAGAAGCTTGATTCAACTGGTCCTGCTCCAGCAAAACATTTGTCCAGAGGAGGCCACCAAGATGCTCAGAGGGCTGCAGAAGCTCTGCTCTGAGGACAGGCTGAGAGAGTTGGGGCTCTGCAGCCTGCAGAAGAGAAGGCTTCCAGGAGACCTTAGAGTAGCCTTCCAGGATCTGAAGGGGGCTACAGGAGGGCTGGGGAGGGACTATTGACAAGGTCGTGTAATGACAGGACAAGGGGAATGGGTTTGAAGTGGCAGAGGAGAGATTTAGACTGGATGTTAGGAGGAAGTTGTTTGCAGTGAGGGTGGTGAGACACTGGCACAGGTTGCCCAGGGAGGTTGTGGCTGCTCCCTCCCTGGAGGTGTTCAAGGCCTTGAGTGACCTGTACTAGTAGGAGGTGTTTCTGCCTATGGCAGGGGGGTGGAACTAGATGATCTTTGAGGTCCCTTCCAACCTCACCATTCTATGATTCTATGTGCTCCCCAGCACAATTCTTGCCTCTGTGCCTGTTTTTTAGGCTCAGACAGCTCTCACTTCAATAGGTGAGGGGCATCCAAGCACTTGCCTGGGTGGGAATCACAGGGCTCAACACCAAAATACAGCAAAGCCTAGCACTGGATTGGCTTCAGCCTGCACACAGAAAGCTTCAGCACAGCCAAAAATGCCCTGGGAAGTTAGTGGTCTCCTGAGACTAGATTCAGCTGCTTTCCTCTTCCCTGTCCACCTCCATTTCTGTCACCAATTTATTGTGAACATTCGTGGTTTAATTTCCACTTCTCCCCCATCTTATTTTTTTTTCCTCTCTTTTCCAATCCCACTAAAACCTGGCAGGTTTTAAAACCCCTGCGTATCTTGATGAGAGGAGAGCTGGAATGGCTCCTCTGGGGACAATGGATTAGACTGCCCCGCAGTGTGCCTACAAAGTCAGACCCAAATTCTTCCCTTTTATAGGAATTCATTCAAAGCCTATTGATTCCAGGCTATGTCCTGGGCTTAACAGTCTCTGGCTGAATTCTTGTGATTAGGTTCCAAAATGACATTCAGACCCAGGCCCTTATCTGCTCAGTCAACCAGCACAGTTCCCTTTGACGTTGAACATGAGGCAGCAGTGTGCCCAGGTGGGCAGGAGAGCCAATGGCATCCTGGCCTGGATCAGGAGCAGTGTGGCCAGCAGGAGCAGGGAGGTTCTTCTGCCCCTGTGCTCAGCACTGCTCAGGCCACACCTTGAGTGCTGTGTCCAGTTCAGGGCCCCTCCATTCAAGAGAGATGTTGAGGTGCTGGAAGGTGTCCAGAGAAGGGCAGCAAGGCTGGGGAGGGGCCTGGAGCACAGCCCTGTGAGGAGAGGCTGAGGGAGCTGGGGGTGTGCAGCCTGCACAAGAGGAGGCTCAGGGCAGACCTCATTGCTCTCTGCAGCTGCCTGAAGGGAGGTTGTAGCCAGCTGGGGTTGGGCTCTGCTGCCAGGCACCCAGGGACAGAACAAGGGGACACAGCCTCAAGCTGTGCCAGGGCAGGTTCAGGCTGGATGTTAGGAGGAAGTTGTTGGCAGAGAGAGTGATTGGCATTGGAATGGGCTGCCCAGGGAGGTGGTGGAGTGCCCATCCCTGGAGGTGTTGAAGCAAAGCCTGGATGGGGCACTTAGTGCCATGGTCTGGTTGATTGCCTAGGGCTGGGTGCTAGGTTGGGCTGGATGAGCTTGGAGCTCTCTTCCAACCTGCTTGATTCTATAATTCTATGACTCCTTCCTCCAGTGTTTCTTTTCCCCCCACACACTGTGCACAGCTCCATAGAATGGTTTGGGTTGGAAGGGACCTCTAAAGGCCATTTAGTCCAACCCCCTCTGCAGTAAGCAGAGACATCCTCAACGAGATCAGGTTGCTCAGAGTCTTATCAAGCCTCTACCTGGAATATCTCCAGGGATAGGATGCCTCAACCACCTCCCTGGGCAACCTGTCCCAGTGTTCCACCATGCTCATAGTTAGGAACTTGCCCCATCAACCTGTCCACATTCTGCCCCACATTCTGCCCCATCTTCCCAGACACTCCATCCTCTTAGATTTGTCCCTTTGCTCACCATCATCACCACTGCATTTGGCTCTTCAACAAGGGACAAGATGGCTCATGACACAGGTGTGGTTCCAAGAAACACTCCTGAACAGGGTAGGTATGGATAGGAGGCTTATGGAGGCTGAAATCACTCCCTGGGAGTTGTTAAAAGCTATTATTAAGCTGAACCTGGGGACTCCTTATTTCAGGAGTTATTGTTCTGGAAGCAGCTCCTGCAGCTTGCTAAAGAGCTTGTACCAAAGGACTCATGCCTATGGATTATGACACTTTGGATTTACTCTGTGGTACTGCACCAAGGTCTGAAAGAGAAACTTCCACAGGCAGATAGTTGTTCTAAGAGCAGTCACTTAGGGCTCCTGTCTGACCATTCCAGCATCTATGAACTGCTGGCACAGTCAGCAGATCATCCCAGCTGATCTCAAGATCACTGAGCCATGCCTTCAACAACCCTGATGGGGTTTTGAGAGCTGACAATCAGGTGAGCAAACCACAGACACTTCCAGAGCAGGGAGGGATGCCCACCAATTGTGCCAAACAAATAGAGCTGGGAAATCTTTGACCAGCAGCAGATGAGCAACTCAGGACCTTGCATCGCCTTTAAAATGCTTTCCCTTACAGGAAATAATCATTAACATAAAAGATAGGGATTCTACCCAAGCCTTTGCAGCCCCCATGTCATCTCCTGGACCTTCCAGCACCATCTCCTTTTTCCAGTCCACTGTAACTCGGCCCCTGCCAGCTAACCCTTGTCCATCTTCTCAGATCCAGCAAGTTCTGCTCGGTCCACATCAAGTCACACATCAGATATGCTGCTCAAGCTGTGCAAGTGTAACTCTCTGCCTCCTAAGCCTCTCCATCACCCTGCAAGCTGCAGATAAGGAAGGGCACAGCCCCATGGCTCCCAACACACGGAGCCCTGAGGAGGAGAGGCAGGCAGGCAGGCAGACAGACATGCAACAGCGAGCAGAAGGCAGCAGTGAGATCACCAAGATGACTGGGAGAAGTAATAGCCCCAGATTTATGCCCAGGTTGGAATGTCTGCTAGAGCAGAAGGTCATGGGAACAACCCTGCCTGCCAGAGAAGAGCAGCAGTAAATTCTGCCTCCTACCACAGCCAGCCTGGAAATTACAGAAGAAGGATAAAATTGTTCTATTACACAATCCTGAAAGATTACAGTTTTTCTTGGGACTATTACTCTCAATTTCAGGTCCCTCTATCTGGGGCTATTGAAAGCAGTAGCTGTGTCTTTGGGGCTCAGTTGCTAATGGAAGATTAATTAGAGCCAAACAAGGAAGTTGCTTAGCATACAGCCAAGCCATGGGAGGTTGAGATCATACACACAGCCACAGGATAGAGCTCCTAGGGCAGAGACACAGAGCCAAGGCAAGCAGGTAGAATGTGCTGCTGAGAAGCCTGAGGGCCTTAATTTGAGCCTGCTGTCATTTAAGACAAAGCACAGAGCTGCAGCTGGCTTCATGCAAGCACATGGCTTCGTGGCACAGTAGAAGGGTAAGAGGGTAGCAAGAACAGGAGAAGTATGAAAAGGTCTGAAAAATGAAGATTCATGGATTGCATCAGGTTGGAAGGGACCCTCAAAGCTCATCTTGTCCAAACCCTCTGCAAGCAGCAGGGACACCTCCAACTAGATCTGGCAGCCCAGGGCCACAACAAGGCTGATCTTGAATGTCTCCAAGAATGAGGCCCTCACCACATGCCTGGACAGCCTGTTCCAGTATTTCACCACTCTCATTTGTGCAGAATTTCCTGCTGAGGTCCAACCCCAATCTCCCCTGCTCCAGTTTCAAACCATTTGTGTGCTTTAATGAATAAAGCACAGCTCTGTTCATCACCATTCAGAAAGTCAATAAATACTGAGCTTGCAAAGTAATAATCACTGTGGTTTGATTCCTCCCCCACCCTTTAAAAAAAAAAAAAAAACACATCAGAACTGAAGTTCTTTATCACCAAACCAGTGGGAACAGCAGTACCAGGTGCTATTAATAAGAGGCTGACTGGAGCCTGCAGGAACTCAGCCATTCTCACCAGGACTTTCTATCCATTCTCAGACTTTCATTTTCATTCATCAGGAAAAAAAAAAAAAAAAAGAATCAAAATAAGTTTTCAAACACACCAGAGTAGATTGCTACATGCACATTCCCACCTCCCCTCCCTCACTTTCCCCTTTAATGACTTTGCCAAAGGAGAAAAATAATTCAGTTGTGGCCAAGTACAGTGTTTAGAAGTGTTTGTTGTTTTATAACCATTCATTGTACTTAATTATAGAGGTGTTACAGCTCTCATGATCTCCTTCCCTTCCTGGAATGAGTTACATAATCAGTCACCATCACAGGCTTCCACCTGCCACAACAATAGTAAAGCATAAGGGCCAGATAGTGCTAAAGAGTAATTTCCCCAAGCTCAGGGCTGTCAGCAGTCTGAGGGACACAATATGCAGATGTTCATTGCCTTCTGTGGTCCTCAGGAAGGCCAGGAGGCCATGGGAAGAGGAGTCCTGTGTGCAGCAATGGAGCCCCCAGCACAGGAAGGACATGGAAGTGTTGGAGCCAGTCCAGAGGAGGCCATGAAGATGCTGAGAGGGCTGCAGCAGCTCTGCTCTGAGGACAGGCTACAACAGTTGGGGCTCTGCAGGCTGGGGAGGAGAAGGCTTCCAGCAGACCTTGGAGCAGCCTTCCAGGATCTGAAGGGGGCTCCAGAAAGGCTGGGGAGGGACTATTGACAAGGGCTTGGAATGACAGGACAAGGGGAATGGGTTTGAAGTGGCAGAGGGGAGATTGAAAGTGGATGTTAGGAGGAAGTTGTTTGCAGTGAGGGTGGTGAGACACTGGCACAGGTTGCCCAGGGAGGTTGTGGAGCACAGAATCACCCAATGTGATCTTTGATCTTTGATCACATAGGGTGATTCTGTGCTCCACAACCTCCCTGGAGGTGTTCAAGGCCAGGCTGGATGAGGCCTTGAGTGACCTGTGCTAGTGGGCCTGAGAGGCTTCCTCAAATCACTGACCCTGCAAGACTTAAGTTCAACAGATGCCACAGGCTTCAGTGTGAGCACACCTGGGCATTGAACTAGACACATTTTACTACCCAAAAAAAAACCCAACTCAAACCAACTCACATGGTTTTCCACCATAAACCACCCCAGGCAAAGCCAGCAGCAGAGTAATCAGTTCCAACACCACTAGACGAAAATCACACCCAAAGCAGCAATTACCACATGAAACAACACATGAGCAGCAATCTAAATGGCATTCTTAATTTCCTTCTGGTTTCTCACCCTGCTTGTTGTTTGTTTCACAACCAAGAGATGTATTCTGGTCTGGAAAGAGAGAGCAGAAGCTTCATGGAAGATGTAGGGCACCAGAAACTTCAACTTCCTTGCAGAATGACAAGCCCATTTGAAAGGCTGCAGCAAAATCAGGAGACTTGGCAACCCTGGAACTCTTCTAGAAGGCAAAGTTGCAGAGTGAGCAGGATATTGCTGCTCTCCACAGCTCAGCTGAAACCTCTGCCAAGGCTGGGAGCAGGTTGTGAGTCAGGTGCTCAGTGCCAGCTGCACTGACGC
This sequence comes from Ramphastos sulfuratus, assembly GCA_013399055.1. Classification (NCBI taxonomy): domain Eukaryota; kingdom Metazoa; phylum Chordata; class Aves; order Piciformes; family Ramphastidae; genus Ramphastos; species Ramphastos sulfuratus. The sequence continues at coordinate 180,198 of WBNM01000655.1, read as the reverse complement.
TGGTCATCGTTGTGCCAAAGACAGGTTACCTGGCCTGTGATCACCACTGCAGAGAGGCTCTGCCCTGATTAAAGCCCTCCTGGAAGCAAAGAGGTTCTGAAACATGGCACTGGCAAGAAGCTGAGACAGTCAAACAGGAAGGCTGAGGCCACAAAAAGTGCCCAAGTCGCAGCTTAACTCTGGAAGGAGGCATCGCAGTAGGTTGCCCGGGGAGGTGGTGGAGCCACTGTCACTGGAGGTGTTCAGGAGATGTGTGGGCACCTGGGGACATGGCTTAGTGGGCATGGTCTTAGGCTGAATGCTGCACTCAATGACCTTAGAGGTTTTTTTCCAACCAAAGCACTTCTGTGATTCTCTGCCTTTGAAGGGCAGATGGACATGCACAGGGAAGCTGCAGGAATCAGAGGTGAGAGCAGCCCAGCTCAGACTGCAGCTCTCATCCCAGCAGCAGCTGGACACAGAGGCTGATCTCTGCCTGTCATGTGGATGCATTCAGTGCATCCAGCTGCCTCGTGGAATAATCAAGAGCTTCAGCCTGTAGCCATGCCAGAGACTTCACAAGAGCAATTTATCACAATTATTCAGCACAGCATTACAAGGATTCTGGAGATAGCCTTTGGCCAAGGGGCAGAGAAGGGGAAGAAGCTTCCCCTGGACTCCAGCACATCCAGGGAACCTTTCTGCCCCTTTACTCTGCTCTTGTCAGACCCCACCTGCAGTCCTGTGTGCAGTNCATTCTATGATTCTACATCTTGCTGTCAGCAGGCCCTGGTGCATGGTAGGGAGCGCAGGAGCTTCACCCAAGCTGCTTTTTTATGATCCCTAGGCTTTGCAAATGAAACAAAATTTAGTGGGGGAACCTGTCTTTGTTCCCCTCCTTGCCATACAGCAAACTAATTGAAACCAACATGAATGTTAATGATGCATTTCACATTTGGAAGTTAGAGGAGTGAATAATACATCGTACATTGTATATTAACACCTTCTCAGGGGCGTAATGAAGACAAAATATATGCTCTGAGACGAAGTTGTTTATTTCCTGGTGTGTTTCCTGTGTTCCACCATCCCTTTTCACACTGAAATACAAGCTTTCCAATCCAGAGGGTTTTGTTTCAAAGCATAATTTTAAGTCAATCAATAAACTTTTATGTCTTCACCCTTCTTTTTTTTTGCCTTCCCCTTTTTGATTGAATAGCTGAAATGAGGTGCACAGAGTGGAGGTTTGAGGAAGGCAGGAAGAGGAAAGGAGAGCTAAGGGCATGATGTGAAAGGTCAGTGATGTGACAACCACAGCAAATTCCATCTTGACAGGAGGAAATATTTGTTTCACTGTGAGAGTGCTGGAGCCCTGGAGCAGGCTTCCTAGGGAGGTTGTGGAGTTTCCTTCTCTAGAGACACTCAAAACCTGCCTGGATGCATTCCTGTGTGAGCTGTCCCAGTGGTCCTGCTTTGCAGGGAGGTTGGACTCCATCTCTGGAGGTCCCTTCCAACCCCTAACATTCTGTGATTCTGTTCTTCCAACCCCTAACATTCTGTGATTCTGTTCTTCCAACCCCTAACATTGTGATTCTGTTCTTCCAACCCCTAACATTCTGTGATTCTGTTCTTCCAACCCCTAACATTCTGTGATTCTGTTCTTCCAACCCCTAACATTCTGTGATTCTGTTCTTCCAACCCCTAACATTCTGTGATTCTGTTCTTCCAACCCCTAACATTCTGTGATTCTGTTCTTGGTGAGGCCAACAAAGGTATCTACAAATATCTGACAGGTGGCTGCCAGGAGGCTGGAGCCAATCTCTTTTCAGTGATACCCAGTGAAGGGCAAAGGATGTAAACTCAGCCACAGCAAATTCCACTCCAACAGGAGGAAATATTTGTTTCACTGTGAGAGTGCTGGAGCCCTGGAGCGGGCTGCCCAGAGAGGTTGTGGAGTCTCCCTCTCTAGAGATACTCAAAACCTGCCTGGATGCATTCCTGTGTGAGCTGTCCCAGTGGTCCTGCTTTGCAGGGGGGTTGGACTCCATCTCTGGAGGTCCCTTCCAACCCCTAACCTTCTATGATTCTATGAAAGGTAGCCTGCTGGAGTTCAGGCCCCTGACTACTATTGAGAATTTCACTTTAGAAGAAGGGATTTGCAGCTTCCTTTTGTCCTAGAACTTCCCTTCTGTGGAAGAAATCTGTTTATCATTTCTGAAACTCACCTTTCACAGACCCCTGTGCCCATGGAGCACAGGTTCCAAGTCACTCATTTAGGGCACCATGACTTGGTGGTGACCTGTCCCTCAAGCTACCTCTGTGCCTGCTCATTTGGAGATGTTACCACTTAAACCTGAATGGATTTAGTCTCTTGGTGGTGTTGACCACTTCTGAAAGATGAGTGCACCCTTGGGAAGTGGAAGAGCAACACCACCAAGAGGTTAGCTGCACAAATTTCCATCCAGTCAAACACTTCTGAGTCTTGTGGCTGTTCTTTGAGGAGCTCAGCTTCAGTAGCCAAAGTGGAGCAATTCAAAGGAGCTTGCTGGGAAAAAAAAAAAAATAATAATCTGTGAACCCCAGACTCTGGCTAAAGCAGCTCCCACTTACAGAGCAGCAAAGCCCCCTGTGGACATCCAGGCTCCCTTCCAAAACAACAGGCCATAGGCTCTTTTGAGTTGATGCCAGTTTCAACTGCAGCACATCTTCCAGGAAAGTATCCAATGTAAAGTTGCCATTCATGGATAATTGACCACAAGCCTTAGGGGAGATAATACAGCTTCTAATTATTCTCACTCTTCAAAAACCTCTGTCTTATTTCTAGGCAGAGCTTCTTGAGCTCCAGTTACTTGCAAATGGCTTTTACTGGACCTCCTTAGATAAAAAAAAAAAATAAAAAGAAGAGGGGGGAAAAAAAAAAGTGACTTTGCCAGTAGGAAGACAAAAATAGAGTTTTGCAAAGAGAAAGTCAGACCCTCTGAGCCCAGGAGGATGGCTGACTGCTGAGGTATCACCCCCAGAAGGAACACAGACCAATTCCTCTACCTTGGCTGAAGAAGGAGATGAGTAAAGGTAAGTGGGATGGATCCAGGGCAAGGTATGGGTATGAGAATTGAGCTGTCCCCTCCAAAACTCAAACCCAAGCCAACACAGCCTTGTTACCATTCAGCCTCCACAGAGCCCAGCTGTTCAAGTAGCACAGCAGAACCTCCTTGGCTTAACATGGGGATTTAAAGGGGACACATCCAAGGTCCAGCCACTGAAATGAGCTGGATGCCATGTTCTGGTTTCAAAGCTGCAGCACTGCCTCTGCTGTATCCCAGGCTGCCCTCTCTACCTGTAGAAGCAGAGTCACTCTGCACTGGTTTCCCCACACAGAAAGCAACAGGATTCAGCTGTTGTTCCCCAGTGCAAGAAGCAATAATGGAAAACCTCCCACACAGATCCAGGCAAAGACAAATACTGAGCCCTTCCTAATTAATAGGAGTTATGTGCAGCTTCCTTTAACTGTGGCAGCAAATTCCACTTAATCTCCCTCATTATATCACATGAGCTGTTAAACAAAATAGCCTTTTGTTTAGAAGTGACACTGCCAGTGACAGGCAGAGCTGCCTGCCTCAGCCTAACATTCAGCACAGAACCACCTCACCTATTCCCTACTAACCACAACCCTCTGGAGATGGTTTTGCACCAGCAGCCCATTGGGGAATAAGGCAAGCCAAAAGAGTTCCCACGTGCTGCAGACCTGAAACAACCCAGTGGAACAGGTTGCTATGGTTGCCAAGATATAATCCAAATTGATACAGGTAAAAAAAAAAAATAATAGGGAAAAAAAAAAGAAAAAAAAAAAAGAAAAAAAAAGAAAAAAAAAAAAAAAAAAAGAAGAAATTAAAAAAAAAAAAAAAAAAAGAAAAATGTAGTGATTAAAAATAAATAAATAGACAAATCTGGGCCTTGTGCCATGAAAAATGTGAAGTTGTCCTTGACTCCAGTAGCAAATGAGGCATGAAATGTATCAAAAAGTGATATTGAATATAAGGTTGTATTTAATATTTTACAACACTGGAAATCTTGTTACAAAAGAGTTAGATCATAAATCAAGCTGGGAGAGGCCAGTTCTGCCCTCCTCTCCCCTCTCCTTACCTCTAATTGTTCTCAGGAAAGTCTGAGCAGCTGACTCACTGACTGGAGAGAAGGAAGCTGAACATCACTCAGAAGGAAACTGGAGGAGCTTCATTTGTCCATCAGGAGCAACAAATTGTCATTGATCATCCTCTCTGCCTCAAAGTCACTGCTGCTTTCTGAAGGTGTCTCCCCTGCAAGCCTTCAGACAGGGCAGAAAGACTCAAGGCAAACCTCTCCCTAAAGACCTCTGTCAGCAGCTAATTTAACCAATTGTGTTAATTGCCTATCTGGGCTACCTGTTATCAGCTTATTGCTTGTTAGTTGTACATAAAGATTTGTCACTTGGCTCTCCTGTCACTTGGCTTTTGTCCCCTGATTTTCACTACTTCTCCTTCGGATGCTGAGCATCAGAGTGGGAGAACACCAGCACCATCCCAGCAGCTTGAGAGCTGGGGAATTCATCTGGCAAACCCCAGCATCTGCAGATGGAAACTCATCTGTATGGCTCCTAGGCAAGAGATTAAATACATATTTTACTCCTCTTCCTTCTTATTGCCCAGACACATACACTTTTCATTACTGCTTTTGTTTAAACACACTCCTGAAAATGACTTCCACTGAAAAGGTAAAGTGATTTTAGGAAGATTGCATCTCCAGTGGAGAAGATGCATTTTTTAAGGTGCTGTGTGCCATTTAACTAACCTTCTGGTAAATGCAGGTATGGCACTCACCAAACACCAGAAATGGAGCATTTAAATCCCATCCACTGGTCATGCTAAGCTGGCAGTTTGAATCGAAGCAGAATCACAGAATGGTTTGGGCTTGGGAGGGACCTTAAAGATCATCCAGTTTCAATCCCCCTGCCAGGGGCAGGGACACCTCCCACCAGCCCAGGTGGCTCAAAGCCTCATCCAACCTGGCCTTGAACACCTCCAGGGAGGGGGCATCCACAACTTCCCTGGGCAACCTGTGCCAGTGCCTCCCCAGCCTCACTGTCAAGAATTTCTTCCTCATCTCCAGTCTCAATCTGCCCTCCCCAAGCTTCAGTCCATTCTCTCTCGTCCTATCACAACAAGCCCTTGTAAAAAGTCTCTTCCTAGCTTTCTTCTAGGCCCCCTTCAGGTACTGAAGTAAATTCAGTAAATCCATCACAAAACAAATGCTTACAAAATTGGAATATTACAGTTAAAATTCTACAAGCCTAAATTCATTGCCCACTACTCTTGTTAAAAAGTCCNGACAGCTCACATTGAGCTTCTCCTCCACCAGCATCCCCAAGTCCCTCTCTTCAGGGCTGCTCTCCAGCCAGACACTGCCCAGCCTCTATTGGTGCTTGGAATTGCCTCGACCCAGCTGCAGGACCTTGCACTTGGTCTTGTTGAACTTCATGAGGCTGGCTTGGGCACAGCTTTGCAGCCTGTCCAGGTCCCTCTGGATGGATCCCTGCCCTCCAGCTGTCAGCCACACCACACAGCTTGGTGTTGTTGGCAAACTTGCTGAGGGTGCACTCAATGCCACTGTGCATGTCACTATGCTTGCCTAACCCACACACCAAGTCCTCTTTGACACCCAAGTTCATGGACACCTTTCTTCACACAGTCCCAGAAGACAGCAGCTCCCAATGGGAAAAAAAAAAACCAAAAGCTCCTACTCCCTCTTAGAGCCCAGAAATGGTGCCACTGACTCCACCAGGGTCACATCAAAGTGATATCTTCCAACCTGTTCTTTACTCAGTGCATTTCCACCCTGCTTTCCCATGGAAATAAGCTCCCTTCAGCAGCTGGCAGCCTCCCACCACCACGAACGAAGCCACTAGCGACCTGCAGCCACATTTGACACAGGCAGTTCCTTCCAGTCCTTCAAGTTCCACAGAATCACAGGTTCATAGAAATAGCTGCCAGACAATAAGCAGCCTCTCAGCATCCTCACAGGCAGGCAGGATGAAATGCAGGCTCATTTATTAGAGAATTTACACACAATGCAGCTTTCTGAACCTTTTTTCCCACGGTTGGGGCATTCAGTCAAAGCTTGCACTTATTTAGTTATCAGAGAACCCAACCATGAGAAAGAAATCCATAGGAAACCAGGCTTCATTACTTCCACTGCTGATGATACTACCTCAAAGACTTGGAGAAAAAAAAAAAAAAGAAAAACATTGGTACTTGAAGTGATGGAGCTTCCAACACCTTGGAATTTATCGACCAGAGTAATTGAATTGCAGGGTTGCAAACTAACACCTGCTCAAGGCTTCAAAAAGTTCAGCAGAGGCACAGAGAGGCTTTGCTCAAATCACCACCACTGTGACACCTGAGAGTCATTCCCCACTGGAATGGGCTGCCCAGGGAGGTGGTGGAGTCACCGTCCCTGGAGGTGTTCAAGGTGGGTTTGGATGTGGCACTTGGTGCCATGGTCTAGTCTTGAGGTCTGTGGTAGCAGGTTGGACTTGATGATCTTTGAGGTCTCTTCCAACCTTGGTGATACTGTGATACTGTGTGATACTGTGATACCTCTGTGTGGCTAAAGGTTGCCCAGGGCTCAGGTTGAGGTTCCATCCCTGGAGACATTCAAGATCAGCCTTCATGTGGCCCTGGGCTGCCAGATCTAATTGGAGGTGTCCCTGCTGCCTGCAGAGGGGTTGGACAAGATGAGCTTTGAGGGTCCCTTCCAACCTGATGCAATCCATGAACCTGTTTTCATTTTTCAGACCTTCTCATACTTTTCCTGTTTTTCACAGTCACAGTATCACCAAGGTTGGAAGAGACCTCAAAGATCATCAAGTCCAACCCATTACCACAGACCTCAAGACTAGACCATGGCACCAAGTGCCACGTCCAAACCTGCCTTGAACACCTCCAGGGACGGTGACTCCACCACCTCCCTGGGCAGCCCATTCCAGTGGGGAATGACCCTCTCAGTGAAGAACTTTGTCCTCCCCTCCAGCCTAAACTTCGCCGGGCACAGCTTGAGACTGTGTCCTCTTGCTCTGGTGCTGGTTGCCTGAGAGAGGGTTGCTACCCTCTTACCCTTTTACTGTGCCATGAAGCCATGTGCTTGCATGAAGCCAGCTGCAGCTCTGTGCTTTGTCTTAAATGACAGCAGGCTCAAATTAAGGCCCTCAGGCTTCTCAGCAGCACATTCTACCTGCTTGCCTTGGCTCTGTGGCTCTGCCCTGTGGCTCTGTGGCTCTGCCCTGTGGCTCTGTGTCTGATCTCAACCTGCTGTGGCTTGGGTGTATGTTAAACAGCTTCCAAGTTCTGCACAATGAGAATGATGAAATCCTGGAACAGGTTGCCCAGGGATGTGGTTGAGACCTCATCCCTGGAGACATTCAAGATCAGCCTTCATGTGGCCCTGGGCTGCCAGATCTAGTTGGAGGTGTCTCTGCTGACCTCAGGCAGTTGGACAAGCTGCACCTGGAGGATCTCTTCCAACCTGGATGCAGTCTGGGAATCTGTGACTCTTTCTGCTGGAGAGAAGCAGTTGCCCCTCAGAGCAGCAGCAACAGCAGCCTGCAGAAGACATCCTGCACCTAGCAGAGGGCTCCCAGCCATTGGGGAAAAGGCAGAATTGTTTGTTGCAGGCTGTGTGAAATGGTTTCTTCCAATTGTAATATTTATAACCTTACTAAAAAAGATGAAACACGTTTCAAAACAAAATTATCTTCTAATGGAAAACAATCAAAAGCTTGTTTTTCATAAGATGCCAGCCTAGCATATTTACTCTTGTAGAGTTTCAGCTGTAATATTCCATTTTTCTAAGCATTTGTTCTGTGATGGATTTACTGAATCTACTTCAGTACCTGAAGGGGGCCTAGAAGGAAGCTGGGAAGGGACTTTTGACAAGGGCTTGTTGTGATAGGACGAGAGGGAATGGATTGAAGCTTGAGAAGGGCAGATTGAGACTGGAGATGAGGAAGAAATTCTTGACAGTGAGGCTGGGGACACTGGAACAGGTTGCCCAGGGAGGTTGTGGATCTCCCATTCCTGGAGGTGTTCAAGGCCAGGTTAGATGAGGCTTTGAGCAACCTGGGCTGGTGGAAGGTGTCCCTGGCCGTGGCAGGGGAGTTGGAATCAGATGATCTTTAAGGTCTCTCCCAAGCCAACGCATTCTGTGAGTCTATGAAAACTTCCAAGCAGCAGCTGCTCTGCTCTCCAGGTGCACACAGCACTCTGCAGTCACTGAGCCAGACCCCAGAGCAGTTACACAGCTAACTCACATCCACAAGCAATGACAACTGCACATGGAGCTCTCTGGGCTTATTCCTGTTCGTTGCCTTCCTCAGGAGGAAACCTTGAGCTACCTAGGAGAAGGCTGAAATCCAGGACAAAGCAGTGAGCCCCTCCAGAGCAGGTTCTGGTGCCTTCGCTGTGACTCACCTTCCTCCCCTCCCACAGCAGCTGTTTTGCAGAGCTGCTGCACCCTCACTGCACTGCCACCCACCACAGCCTGCAACAGGCTCCTTTCAGCAACTGCTCTAAGCCTCCTTGAAGTTTCCTGATTCCAGTGACACCTCTGTAAACCTAACCCAAATTTCATGCACAAAGAGGTTTGACATTTGCTCACTCGTCCTCAAATCTCTGTCTTGCATCCCTTACGACAGCCACAGGCTCCCCAGCATCACTCATTGCCCCTGTCTGGACACAGCTACTGCAACCACTGCTCTAAAACTTAAATTAGGCAGAGAAGCCACTGTGCAAGAAAGCTGTACCATGCAGGAGGAGAGGGAATCGTTGGCTTTCTGGCTTTACAACAGACCCCTTCAGCTGCCTGTAGTCTTGCAACGTGCTCTTCTTCAAGTCCTGGTTTGTCACAGATCTGTCCTCTCTGAGGAACTGCATCCTCTCTCCAGAGACTCAGCATATCCCACATACCAACTCCACCACTGCTTCTAATCCACAGTTGAGGCAGCTCTTGGTGGAATAAAGAAGAAACACTCCCCCCACCACCACCCTCCCCTTTCCCAAAATTCAAAGTGCCATCTGACATCTTTCTCTTTTTGATTCCTTCCCATCTCTAGAAGACATTTCCACCCAACATTCCCTGCCTCAGCAACTCTAAGTAAAACATATCAAACAGTGTCTTTATTCACTTTTCCAAGATGTAATTAGAAGCAAGAACAGGAGTCAAGAATCTAGACTTTATCCTTCCTAAAGGAAAGCAGATTTCTAATTAGTGAAGGAAGCAGCTTCTGTGGGATTCTTTCTTCAAACAGCTGTTGCTGAGGGATCATCTGTCTGCCTTCTTTCCCACTTTTGCAGTAAAAAGTTCATTTATTTTAACATATACAACTGTTGCAGTACCCAATTAAAGCAGGCATAGCAAGGCTAGAATCAAGGGACAGTGTAGCAGAACAAAGACAACTCGATGAGCTCTGAACCGCTGCAGGGAGAAGGCAGGCAGCATCCTCATCCCTGCAAGCAGCCAGCCACAGCCAAGCAGCATTTTCTGCCTCTCCCCTTCCCCCAAAGTGGCTGCTGGTAGCCCTGCTCCAGCCCTCCATCATCTCATTTCTGTAGCTGGCCCTTGACCTGACACACAAATATGGCACTTAACCCCTCCCAGGTTTTCCTATGTTCCACTAAATGAGTACAAGAGATGGGAAAACAGTGCAAGGACTGGCTCAGCTTGGAAGAAACCAAGGGACAAAGGCACTCTCAGTGCAGTTGTGGCAAGTGTACAGTTTGGAGCCCTCAGCACAGGAAGGACATGGAACTGTTGGAGCCAGTCCAGAGGAGGCCACCAAGATGCTGAGAGGGCTGCAGCAGTTCTGCTCTGAGGACAGGCTGAGAGAGTTGGGGCTCTGCAGCCTGGAGAGGAGAAGGCTTCCAGGAGACCTTAGAGTAGCCTTCCAGGATCTGAAGGGGGCTACAGGAAGGCTGGGGAGAGATTATTGACAAAGTCTTGTAATGCCAGGACAAGGGGCAATGGGTTTGAAGTGGCAGAGGGAGGATTTAGACTGGATGTTAGGAGGAAGTTGTTTGCAGTGAGGGTGGTGAGACACTGGCACAGGTTGCCCAGGGAGGTTGTGGCTACTCCCTCCCTGGAGGTGTTCAAGGCCAGGCTGGATGAGGCCTTGAGTGACCTGTGCTAGTGGGAGGTGTCCCTGCCTATGGCAGGGGGTTGGAACTGGCTGATCTTTGAGTTCCCTTCCAACCTTACCATTCTATGATTCTGTGAGTGACTTTTTTCACCCATGGCTGAGCAAATGCCTTTATGCTGCCATTAATCATACAGAGATTGCATTGGGTTGGAAGGGACCCTCAAAGGTCATCTTGTCCAGCCCCCTGCAGTGAGCAGGGACTCCTCCAACTAGATCAGGCCACCCAGGGCCACAGCAAGGCTGACCTTGAATGTCTCAATTCCCAACATAGATTGTGACAACAGCAGCTTAGATCTCACAACTTGGCTCATCTACTTCTGCAAAGTTACAGGAACACTCAGTCCTAAAATTCCCTCAGCAGCCAAAGTAAAAATATCTGTATAAAAGTCCTGATAGAGCCATGACACCAACAAACCCAACCATAAAACACACACCAAAAAAAAAACCCCCAAATCATTAGAGCCAAGCCATCCCCATGCTGAACAAAGCACAGCCAGGACAGGTGGTCACTCTGGCCACCCTTTTCCACCTCCTAAGGGCTGCACCACAGAGTTGCTTGCTGAAGATGTTTTATGAAAGCATTCAAGTGAAAGAGATTCTCAAATGCCAGACAAAGGAAGATGACCTTTTTGCAGCCATCTGTTTGTTAGGTTGTCTAAAAGCTGCAGCCAGGTGTGTGAAGTGCATGACTGACCCCAGCCCTCTGACAGAGATCAGACAACCCCATCCAAAGCAGCAGGTGTGCTTCTTCCCTGCTCTGGCTGTCATTTCCTATCCTCACTTCTGAGACATGACAAAGTTGATCATTTTTCAACCATGCAAAAAGAAATCTAAGCTGTGATACCACTTCACACACACACACAAGAGCTTATCACATCAAAAAAGACATTTTCCATTAAGGAACTTTTTTATTTTTTTTTTCCTCACAAGATACTTCTTTCTTATCAATTGTATTTGGTTTTCTTAATTATCATTTTAACCTAAGGAAGCTTGACAAGTTCTTTTGAAGGGGGCTCTGTGGAAATGTAAATGAACCCCTGCAAAGCTGCAGTCACAAGGACACCTTTTTTACTGCATGCTGCAAGACCCTCAAGCAAAAGCCAACCCAAACAAGCTGGCACATAGGTGCTCCTCTGATGTGCTCATTGCTACAGCTACAGGCAAAGTGGACAGCTCCACTTCATGACTGTTTGTGCCCAAATGTGCCCTAATGACCCAAAAACTAATGGGGTTAGGCAAGTTATGAATTAGTTTAGGCTGGCATTCTGAAGGTGTACCCATCCTTTAGAGCAGGAAGGATCCAGATTAGTCTTCCCTCATTCCTGGAGGTAGGTCTTTAAGGCCAGGCTGGATGGGGATCTGAGCAACCTGATCTAGTGTGAGGTGTCCTTCCCCATGGCAAGGGGGTTGGAACTAGATGGTCATTGAGGTCCCCTCCAGCCCTGACAATTCAATGATCCTATGATTCCCAGAAACTAACAAGAGGGGAGGGAAAAAAAATCCCAACCAAACAATAGTAGCTGTGAGATGGTGTTTGCTAGGTTTTCCCAAGGCAGGTACCTGTGATTGCAGGGACTGTGTGCTTCAAAAGGACCCCATCTGGGCTCACATCCAATAATCCTTCAACACATCACACAGGGAGAACAGAGCAACGTGTACATATGCACCACATACACAACAGTGTTTTCAGCCAAGCCCTCCACTTCTTCAAGATGAAGGTGGCTGTGGCATACACAGACATATTGTGCACCTAAGATACCATTTCAACAAACACACCTACTGAGGCATTTCGTGCTCAACTGCTTTCTGCCCGATCTGCATGCCACAGCTTCCTACAGGAGTCCTACAGAGCCAGGACAAACAACCCAACAGCAAGTGCAGACATTTAAATGATCACTTAATTCAGTCAGACTTGGGCTGCTTCACTTCTCTCTGGACAAACCACTTCTTTGCTCTTGCAAAGGCTCCGTTCCCTACCTGGACTGCAATTTCTTGCCAGGTAAGGGAGCTTGAAACTATGAAGCAAAGGAGAGGCACAGGTCCATGAAGGACACTCATATTGCCAATGCAGGGCAGCTCTGCCAAGACAAACTCTTTTTGCCAGCCCAAAGCTGTGGACTGAGTCAAACACAGCTGAGAGAGCTTCCATACCTGACTGCTGGAAAGGCAAAGNCCTCTAGACCCACTCCAACAGTTCAATGTCCTTCCTGTGCTGGGGGCTCCAGAACTGCACACAGGACTCCAGATGGATTCTATGAATCTATGAAGCCAGAAATTCACACATGCCTAAAGGGATCCAAGCTCCATCACACACAGGTTTCTGTGTGCAGGGAAATGCTCAAGTGCCTCTTTGGAGAAGGGGAGAAAAGATCAATAACAACAAAAAGAGAAAGAAAAAAAACAGATAAAGAGATGAGATCTGTGTCACCACCCCAGTGGGACTGGCACATCTCAGGTACCATCTAGAAACTGATAAATGAGAGGAGGGCAGAGAAAGCCACAAAATGAGAAGGGTTGTGAGCCAAAGTCTAACCTGGATGCATCAGTGATGCCCTCTCCTCTGCACACACCCACCACAGATGCCTCCAGCCTTAGCCTCAGAGGAACTCTGACACTGCAACCACACAGCATCACTGGCACCCAGGGTCAGGAGCCAGGTGCAGCTACAAATGTTCCAGTGCTTGTAATGGTGTTTGACCAAAGGAATGCCTTAGAATCACTGCTGGGAGAGACCATCAGAGCAGATATTTCAGAGGTGATTCTTCACTCCCATCACACATCTCCTGCAAGGAGCCAGCACCTGCCCTCCCTCCCTCCCTTCACAGGCTGCCTCCAATCCAGTCCTTGTTATTCAGCATATTTACATTAAGTTTCCTTTGCACTTCAGTTCACATTATACCATCTCAATCCCGTGTTATAAACCAGTTCATCATAAATATCAGCTTGATTACAGCGACTGCTGCACATAATAAATGTGTCTGATGTATACATAGGAAGCAAAAGACACCTCTGTGGTGTTAGTTTTGTAAAGACAAATAGCCTCAATTGTTTAATCAATAAAAATGCCTCTCTGACTCCTACTGTTATTACAAAGCTATTTCAGACAGAATGAAAGAGAAGCATTGCATTTATATTCCTGCCAAAGGAGACAGTGGCTGCTCAGCCAGTGGTTGAACTACCTGGGCACATCCTCTGTGCTCCTCTCAAACTCCCAAATGCCAGCACTAAGAGAGCTGAACCTCTGCTGCATCCCAGCCTCTCCTTGGTACCATGGCTTCAGCCAGCTGAAAGCATCCCATTAAGCTAAATGGGGATTCTTCCAGGAAAAGGACACTGCCTCAAAGCCAAAAATACAGAATCTGTCAATTACTCAGCAAACAGCAATTACAGTGAAGGAGGACAGGCTGGCTTGAAGAGTCACATATGTTGACATCAGCAGAAGAGCAGCTGGTGGGCCCAGAATGCTGGGAGATGGGGAGCTAAGGAGGCAGGCAGCAAGTCTGTGCAGGCAAGCTCTGCAGCAGGTCCTGGGAAGAGCAAGGCTGAACAGGTGCCACTGCAGCAGGGAGCACTGGGCCTGCAGCAGGGAGCACAGATCCAGCTGCCAGGAAGCCTTCTGAGAGGCAGGCAGTGCTGGAGCAGTTGTTCAGAACTGCCAGCAATGCTTTCCTGGGAGGAACAGCAGGGACCAGGATGATGTGAAGTGTGTCACCATATGCCTCACAACTCACTCACTCACTCACTCCTACAACTCTAGCTTACAGCAGCTGTAGGAAACTCTCAACTCACTCAAAAGACAAAGAAAGAGCATTTCTTACAGCTTGCTCTCCTCTTCCCCTTCATCACATCTTGTCTTTAAGCTTTTTGCTTCCGAGGACACGTGCCACCTTCAGGAGGGATGCAAGGTTTGCCATTGCTGGGTACATGAGATCCATTTTATCCCTCAAAACCTGAGCTCCTTGCAGAGGTTAAAAGTCAACCTTAGCTCTTAAGTAAGCAAGCACAAGTCCCAGTGTCCCTTGAGGAACAGATCGTGGAGTGGATTTGGGCAAAGGCTCAGCAAAGCCAGAAACAAAAAGGCAGCAGGAGAAAACAGCAGCAGGCAAAGCCCGAAGGCACCTGAGAGGACAAAGAGTTGTCCCTCTCAGAGGCAGCAGCAGACACAAGAAACCACATTTCCCCACACACAGGTCTGGGCACACTTGGATCTCAGTGGGCAGGCACTCCCTGACCAGCGATGATCCCCTTCAGCCTCTGAGATCCAGCTTCAGCTCTTGTGTTTCTTCCATCACCTTTGTCTAACCTAGAACCTGCCTGTGGTGGCAGGGCAGAGCTCCTGCACAAGGATTCCCTTCAGATCATTGCCTAGGACACCCAGGGCTACTGCAGCAGGAAAGGGAGAAAGCCTGGGGATCAGGCAGATGACACATCCCCACACCACCACTGACCACACCAGCAGCCTCCTCTCCTTTCCCTTTTCCCTTTCCCCCCCTGGAGACTGTAAATCAGCTGTCAGCTCCCTGGTATTTTGTACACTGTTCTCCCTGGCTCTTCTCCAGATCTCCAGGGTGCCATACTTTCTTTTTTTTTTTTTCCTTCTCTTTTTTCTTCTCCTTGTTGCTCTGTTTTCTTCACCTCTTCAGTTCACCTCCCTCTCCCCTGAGATTTCTTTATCTCCACAGTTCCTGGCTCATGATCATCAATGCCCAGCAAGGCTGATCTCACCCATGCCCTGGTCAGGTCGGTGCCTCCTCCTGCTTGCTCTCTGCACTTTGGGAATGGAGCTGGCTTGCCCTTTCTTTTGCAGGTGGCAAGCTCCCAGAAGAAGGGAGAGGGGAAGAGGGAAATACATGAGCACATCCCACAGTATCCCAAAGATCCCCTGTCAGTCACAGTCTGAGCAAAACTGCCCTTCAGCCCCATCCAAGCAGAGCTGTTGCTGGCAGGGAAATAGAACTCATTTTGCTTATCAGTACAGGAAGAGAGATTGGAGATGTTCTGGAGTCTAAGGAGAAAAATCAGTGAACAGAGAAAGAAAAGGTACTTGCAGAGAAGAAGAGGAGACATTTGCTTGTCAGGTACAAGCTAAGGGGAGAAAATGGATTGAGAAGTGAAGAAGGGACAGGAGAAGAGGGAAGCCAGACTACAGAGAGAAGATATTGCAAACCCTCCTGCCCTGTTCCTCAAACTGATTTTGGGTAAAGAGAAGAAGCTTTTTCCTCCTGATGGAACACAGACTGGGGAGATTTTCAGCATCTTGACAAGCTGCAAAAAGTGACAGACCTGACAGGGCCAGCTCTGCCCCAATCCACTCAGTCTCCTCTCCATGCCTTTCCCAAAGGCTCTCACAGCACCCCTCTCTTGCTCAGCCACTCCTCCTCTCCCACCTAGAAATTTCCTGGGATTTTCTAGCCCTTTCCTGTCCCCTCCTCCTCAGCCCACAAGCTCCCCTCCTCCTAGCTCCCACAAAGCCTCCCTTATCACAGGGGATGCTTGCTGCTGTGGGTCAAGGGTACCAGGAGGATGTCCCAGTTGCAGCTGCAGCCTCCAGGGCTGGGGCTGCACACACTGCCCCATTTCCCAGCGGCTCAGGCCCTGCTTTGGCAGCTCTCCTTCATTAAGCTCCTGGCTACACTGAGATACAGGCAGTTACTCATGCCTGGCTAAAAGCTCAGCTGAAGCACAGCCAGAGTAAAGAGGTCTTGCCAGCAGGTAAAATACAGCCCCTGGGATGAGCTGGGAGCAGAAGAGCTAAGCCATGCCAAAGAGAGGGCTAGGGGGATGCAGGAGCTGGGGAGAGGAGGGGAAGAAGGACAGGCAGTTGTGAAAGCAGGGAATGCCTCTCAGCTTGATCTGAAGTGGGTAAGGACAAATGCCCTCCAAGGGGCATCTGGTAAATACCTGAATTATTACCACACTGCTCTCTACACAGTTTTCCATCTCACTCCAGTCAGCATTGCCCATCTCAGCACACACACACCAGGCAAAGAGGAGCCCAGCTCCGTGCTCTGCCAGCTCAGACAGCCCAGAGGGGTCAAGGAGGGACTCAAAAGTCCCAATGCTGCTGCTGTGGCTGGGTAGGTGACCCCAGGAGCACTACAACCATATCAACTGCTCTGCCCTGGACACATCACTCTGTCCTGAGCTTCCCTCCACCTGGAGGTGTTCAAGGGTAGGTTGGATGAGGTCTTGAGCAACCTTCTCTAGTGGGAGACATCCCAGCCCATGGCAGTGGGGTTGGAATTGGATGAGCTTTAAGGTCCCTTCCAACCCAAACCATTCTGTCAATCTGCAGATCTAAAGAGGCTCTGCAAACCCCCATGAAGGAGCAGGGATGGAAGGAGCCTACCTCAAAGTACTTCTAGTCAACACAGAAAACTCATATAAAAGAAGAGAGGAAAACAGAGAGGTTGGTAGGAGGCCCTGGAAGGGAATAAAGTGAGCAACATAGTGGATTCAAGGCACAGCATTTCTGCAGGGAAGGGGAACTCTGAGCTTATGAAGACTTTTCCCTCTGAAAAATGAATCCTGACAACACAAAGGCACACACAAGAAAGGAGCAACTCTCTGCAGAGCACCCACGAAAGAGGAAGCCCAGTTGAGTCAGGAAAGATGATTGCTTTAACATAATAATGCCCCCCATGTATTCTGAGAAAGCCTGGTTTGTATTTGCTCCTCCAGGAAGGCTGCAATATCCCCACAAAGACTCAGTTATAATAAAAGCCACATCACAGTAAAGCAGCCAAAAGGCCATTATAGGAAACACATTTTCAATAAAATGAGAGGGCTGTGAAAAAAAAAAACAACACTCAAGACAACGAAGCCAACATTTTCAGAGCAAAATCTCAATGCCCATCACTTTCATGGGCACCCTTGCAGATTGCCTCAGTGAAATACAGTCCCTGGGATAAGCTGCAAGCAAAAGAGCCAAAGGGAGGGGCAGGGGGATGCAGGAGCTGGGGAGAGGAGGGCAAGAAAGGCAGGTAGTTGAGTTGTGAAAGCAGGGAATGCCTCTCAGCTTGATCTTAAGTGGATAAGGACAAATGTTCTCCTCTGTTCTGCACTTCAGGGATAGTTCTTTGCAGGCCCTGAGCAGCCCTTAGGGAAATGTGCTTCCCCCCAAGCCTGCATCCCCAGGCAGAGTGCCTGGATGGTGGTGGGAGAGGCAAGTCCTCGTTTCCTTGACCACTCTACTGACAGGGATGCAAACCATCCTGAAGTGGCAGAGCAATGAGGATGGGGCAAAGTGATTTTCCTGATTTTAGCTCAGTTGTACAAAACCATTGCAGTGGGATGCTTTGAGAGGCAGCACCTTGTGGGTGGAGGGCCAGTAGATCATCAGCCTGAGCAAAACACCTCCCAGCACGGGCCTGGCCTCCCCTGGGGCACAGCAGTAGTCTCTTTGGTCTGGCTGTCAGGGGCTGACAGCAGCCAGCACCAAGAGAAGAAAGAGCAGAGGAGAGACAGCTTGTCCCGGGGTCAGGTTTTTGCTCAGCTCTCATTAAGCAGAAGTTAGGTCACATCCTGAAGCAGAGGAATTTATAACTTTCTATTTGGTTATGCTTTTACACTCACAACTCCCCAAAAAGTCTGATAAGCCACATAAATATCTGCTCTCAGCTTCAATTATGCTGTGTGACAATGAATACCAGGGGCTATTTTCCCACTTAGGAATTAACCCACATGAGCAACTCAGGGCTGACTTTACATTACCTTGTCTTTTCCTGATGGCTTTGCCTAAATGATCCAGCCACACACTTTTGTCAGCTCATCACAGAGAAAAACTTGCACAGAACCACAGAATCACAGAATTAACCAGGTTGGATGAGCTCAGAGGTCTTTTCCAGTCCAACCTCTCACCTAACCCTTCTAATTCACTACCCCATGGCACTAAGTGCCTCATGCAGCCTCCTCTTAAACACCTCCAGGGATGGGGACTCCACCACCTCCCTGGGCAGCACATCCCAATGCTAATCACTCTTTCCATGAAGAGCTTCTTCCTAACATCCAGCCTGGACCTGCCCTGGCACAGCTTGAGGCTGTGTCCTCTTGTTCTGTCCCTGGGTGCCTGGCAGCAGAGCCCAACCCCAGATGGCTACAACCTCCCTTCAGGTAGCTGCAGAGAGCAATGAGGTCTGCCCTGAGCCTCCTCTTCTTTGGGCTGCACACCCCCAGCTGCCTCAGCCTCTCCTCACAGGGCTGTGCTCCAGGCCCCTCCCCAGCCTTGGTGCCCTTCTCTGGACACCTTCCAGTACCTCAACATCTCTCTTGAACTGAGGGCCCAGAATCCCCTCATCCATATCATCAATGAAGATATTAAACAAGATTGGGGTCAGCACTGATCCCT
Organism: Ramphastos sulfuratus; assembly: GCA_013399055.1. NCBI lineage: Eukaryota > Metazoa > Chordata > Aves > Piciformes > Ramphastidae > Ramphastos > Ramphastos sulfuratus. Next base: position 161,650 of record WBNM01000655.1, on the reverse strand, counting down.
GGGGCACACCACTAGTGACTGGCTGCCAACTGGATGTGCACCACCAAATACAGCAAAAGGAGTTTGTTTTGTGAACTTGTCTTATCTTGTAGAGTTTGGTCTCCAGATCCCACTAACAAGACTCAGATTTAACACAATCACCCTGCACCAGTCCTGTGTCCAGGATGCTGGTGCATGCTGCTTCTGAGTGTGCCCCCTGCACGCCTGGCACACCACAGACGAGCTAGAGAGCCCACAGGGGACTTCAGTCCACTGCAGACAGGAGCTTCAAGCAGCTTTATGCCTGGCACTAGGCAGAGCAAAGTCACACAGCAACCAGGTCACCTCCTGCACCAGCACCATCCATCACAGCATCACTTTCCTGCACTTGGTTTCCTCGCTCAGAGCCTGACCTTGCCCAGGTCCAGCACAGCCATGGAGGAGGGGAAAAGCTCAAAGTGAAGGTGAGCATGGCACACCGGCAAGAGATGCACACCCTGCTCCTCCCCCTGTGCTCTAGGACTCCTCTCTCTTGCCATCCCAGCAGCCAGCTCTGCTCTGACACCTGATGCTGAGCCCACGGTGGCTGTTGCTATTCCAAGCACACCTCATGGTGTGGCTTCGGAGCGGCACAGCTGCTCCTCCTCTCCTACAACATTACTCCAATGCTTTTCCTAGCGAGGCACAAAACTTCACTGTAAACATCTCTTTTTCTACAAGGCAAAGGCACTGGAGGAGGAAAGAGGGACTACAGCTCCCTCACCTCTCTGCTCTGCTCCACATGTCAGGAGAAGAATCTGTTGTGACCTTTTCTCCCTCCTTCAGTTTAGAAGTTATTGCCACGAGTTCTGGAGACATCAAAAATGAAGAATCCTATTGTTCTCCTAATTAATTCAGCAATCTCAGTGAAATAATATGAGCTGCAATTGTAATTCCAACCTCACCCCTCGACCACTGAAATCAACTAATTAAATAACAATCAGCACTACCGTTTGCATTTAGAAGATGGACTATTCCTTTTTATTGCTGCAATTAGGGAATGCACTCAATAATCAGAATGAAACACAAATTTACCCAGGAGCCCGCTAAATTATGACTGTTCCTACTCTGCTTTCTTTTCATCCTACCAAAAAGACAGCAAATTTCCCCCTTCCCTGCTTCCTCACTTCGAAAGGGCACTCTGGAGATGGGAGGCAGGTTAGCAGCTGCAGACAGCCCTGCTGTGCTGTCGCCATCTTCTCCTCCTCCCAGCCAGGGTAACCTCTGCCTTTCTGATCAAGGTCCCTCATAATCATCTTGGAGTGCATCCTTTATTGAATAAGCCAGCATGGGGCTGCAGACACATTCACACAGAGACTTAGATGAGTAGGGAACTGTCCTAGTGGCAGTGGTCATCTGCTAGGTGCCCTGCTGCAGTCACCACGGCTCTGAACTTGGTAGAGGAAAGGCAAGGCAAGGACAGAGACCTGGCACTAGTGCAGTGACAATGAGCTGGAGAGACCTGGATGCTCACACAGAGTGCACCTACCCCCCAGAGATGCAAGTGTCTAAAAGAATCACTGGGTGTTGTTGAAACTGCAGTGGCCATGCCCCACCAAGAAAAGCCATTCTAACCACTCTCCTCCTTCACTGCCAAAGCTCCAGACAGAGCTGTTCAAGACATCTTGGCAAGGAAGTCTCTTCTGCTTCCCAAACACAGCAACTGGTACCCAGACTGGGGCCTCTGCGGCAGCAGCTGTACCCAACATCAACCAAGTCCACAAGACAAGGCAGAGCCTTTTTCTCCACTGTGGCTGTGTGGTGACATCCAGACAACCAAAGCTCTCCCAGGGACAACCAAAGCTCTCCCAGGGACAACCAAAGCGCAACCAAAGCGCACCTGGGGACAACCAAAGTGCACCCAGAGACAACCAAAGTGCTCCTGGGGACAACCAAAGCGCAACCAAAGCGCACCTGGGGACAACCAAAGTGCACCCAGAGACAACCAAAGTGCTCCTGGGGACAACCAAAGTGCAACCAAAGCGCACCTGGGGACAACCAAAGTGCACCTGGGGACAACCAAAGTGCACCTGGGGACAACCAAAGTGCTCCTCGGGACAACCAAAGTGCAACCAAAGCACACCCAGGCACAGCCAAAGTGCTGAAGGGAATTATTTGCATTGAAAGCAACACAACTTCAGCACAAGAATTGGAAGTTAACCTTCACTGCTGCCTTGCAGGGGATCTGAAGTGTTTTCTCCCAGGACAGAGCGAAGCTGTGGCAGAGTCAGCTCCAGGACTAGGTCTGCTGGGCTCATGGAAGCCAGTTTGGGATTGGGATGGAATTCTTCAGCAACAGAAAGAGACACCCACTGCATAAGCAGAGAGATAACTGGCAAGGACACAGCAGCAGGAGGAGGTGTGAAAATTAAATTGGATAAAAGGCAGGTGTTCGGGAGGAGTGGAGGCTGAGGGGAAGGGGAAGGCAGGAGAGGTAGAGTGAGCAACTAAACAGAATGGTGCCAGTATTGTACTGCTGTCACTGGCACTTCAAAACATTTGCAAAATGCTCATCTCTGCTTCAAGGAGAAGAAAAAGAAGGAGCTTTAAGGTGCCTAATCAACCCATCAGCATGAGCCAAAGGAAAACTGCATCTTCACTCTGCTCTGGCCCTGCTGCAGGGGCAGGGGTCAGGCAGGCTGCACAGCCACCAGCCAGAGGTGCCCTCGGTGGGGCTGTGGAGTACAGGCAGGCTCCAAAGGCTCTGGCCAGCCCAAAGGGCTCAGGAGCCCTGCTGTTCTGGCCAGCCCAGCCTCAGCCACACCACAATGAAGGTATTTGACAGCAACCCTGTGAGCCTTCAGTCTGACAAAGCCCAATCCCCATCAGGCAAACCATGCCAGGTTTTATCAAACCATCAGACTGCTCCCAGGCTGCCTGCAGAGCTGAGATCTCAATGGCATCCTGGTTTGTGTTAAAAAAGCTGTGGCCAGCAGGAGCAGGGAGGGGATTGTCCCCTTGGACTTGGCTTTGGTGAGGCCACAGCTTGAGTGTTGTGTTCAGTTTTGAGCACCACAAGAGAGATGTGGAGGTGCTGGAGCAGGTCCACAGGAGAGCAATAAAGCTTGGGAAAGGCCTGGAGAATAAATCTTATGAGGAGTGACTGAGGGAGCTGGGGATAGTTGGTGTGAGGAAGAGAAGGCTGAGGACAGACCTCATTGCTGTCTACAGCTACCTGAAGGGACGTTGTAGAGAGGCTGCTGCTGGGCTCTTTTTAAAGGTAACTGGAGACAGCCCAAGGGGGAATGGCCTCAAGCTGAGGCTGGGGAGGTTTAGATTGGACATTAAGAAAAAGTTTTTCAGAGAGAGAGTGGTCAGGGACTGGAATGAGCTGCCCAGGGAGGTGGTGGAGTCACCCACCCTGGCTGTGTTTGGATATAGTTTAAGGTGACTGTTGTAGAGTAGGGTTCTAGGTTGGAGTTGGTGCTCCTGAGGGGCTTTGCCAACCTGGATGGTTCTGTCTGGACTAGAGAGGGAAGCCACTGCACATTGCCAGCAGGGTCAGAAGGAAGGGCAGAGCAGGTCTCTGCTGCCACCTGACTGAGGCATAATCACTCCTCACATGAGAAATATTTCAGCTGGGGCAGCATCCCCACTTCAGGAATAATGAACTGTGATTACCCAGGACAGTGGCCAAAATGCATTACAGCTACAGCCAGGGAGAATTTCTCCAACAATTTTTTTTTTGCCAAAAGAATGGCCTTCTTCCAAAAAAGGAGCTGTTTTTGCAAGCCTCACCAACAACTTTCCAATTTTTCTCCACAAGCTCCTCAAGTAAGGGACTCAGTTTCTATCTGCTTTATTAGGGATCACTGGAGAAGGGGGAAAAAGAAGAAGGGGGGGGGAAAAAGAAGAAGGTGGGAAAAAAAAGAAGGGGAAAAAAAAGGAGGGGAAAAAAAAGAAGGGGAAAAAAAAG
>WBNM01000655.1:0-156713 GCA_013399055.1 Ramphastos sulfuratus | reverse complement strand
TGCTCCACAACCTCCCTGGCCAACCTGTGCCAGTGTCTCACCACCCTCACTGTAAAGAACTTCTTCTTTCTTTAAGGATTAAGGGGAATGGATTAAAGCTGGGGAAGAGGAGATTTAGACTGCAAGATTAGGAAGAAATTCTTGCCAGTAGGGGTGGGGAGACACTTGGTGCCATGGTCTAGTCTCGAGGTCTGTGGTAATGGGTTGGACTTGATGATCTTTGAGGTCTCTTCCAACCTTGGTGATACTGTGATACATTGGGACAGGTTGCTCAGGGGTGCTCATGGATGTCCCCTCCCTCGAGTTGTTCAAAGGCAGATTGGATGAGGCCTTGAGCAACCTGCTCTAGTGGAAGGTATCACTGCCCATGGCAGGGGCATTGGAACTGGGTGAGCTTTAAGGTCCCTTCCAGCCCAAACCATTCTGTGAGCCTATGCACCTATGAGACTGCCAGAGCAGCTGGGGAGGGAGGGGGCTGGCAAGCAGCAGGGATGTGTCCTGTATTTGCCTCCTCTTCCCAGTGGAATTGTTCCTGTGACCTGGAAGGCAACTGCCTCAGTGCAGGGACACAGCAGTACTGCTGGGCTGCTAATAGGAGCTCATACTGCAGTTGATGATACTATTCATATATTTTTACATATAAAATTTTACTGTTTCCCCTTCTACTTTAATAGCTTGAAGAGGTTTACTGTAAAAACTGTTCAGAACCTCTCTCCTCTGCCTGACCCTTATTCACTACTGTGCTACACTCCTTCATATTTTCACCCAGAAAAGGTGTCTGTGGTCAGACTCACGATTATTCCAGGTGCTGTCACTGACTTGCTGTGCCCTCCTTAAGGTATTTCCATCCCTTTGTTATATCATCAGTACTGGCAAAAGGTGTAGCAAACCACAGAACTGCAAGAGAAGGTCGAGTTCAATGCAAGAGGCATCAAAGGTGCTCTGTGTGTGTGTGCTCATGTCTGACAACCACTTCCCTCCTCCCACCTAATGCTACACTACCAGACACCCTCCCCCTGCTTCAGGTGCTCTGGGGCAGAGCCTGGACAGACAGACAGGACCAGCTGTAACTCATACTGGCATCAGCAGGACCAAGGCAGTGCCACAAGCAGAAGCTGCCTCCAGATCAGCCACTCCTGACTCCTGCATGAGCATGGACAATGCTTTGTGTTGGTTTGTGTCTTCTGTCACACAGAAAGGCAGGTCTGAAAGAGCATCTATTAATTACCCAACCGTAATGAACTGAAGCAGTTTGCAGCAGAGCTGTGATGCTCAAGTCAGGAGAATTTTATCACACAAAGCAGTGACCTGAACAATTTGGCACAGAGCACAAAAACCCAAAGGATGCAACACAGAGCACAAAAACCCAAAGGATGCAACACAGTCCTGTGCTCCCAGCAACCCTCTGAAAGAGCCTGCAGACAAATGGGACTTCACCTGGCCACATCATCTTAGTTTTAACAGTAAAGCCACCCCAAAATGCCTGGAGGCTTTTCCCATGAGGGGAGAATGAGCAGCTAAGTCTAATTGGAGACACAGAGTTTGGTGTAAAGCTGTTTTATGGCTACCAAAGCTGTTAAAGATTTCCAGACTGCTTCATAGGCTCACAGGATGTCAGGGGTTGAAAAGAACTCAAAGAGATCATCCAGTCCAAGCCCCCTGCCAGAGCAGGACCAGACAATCCAGCTCAGGGCACACAGGAACACATCCAGACAGGCCTGGAAAGGCTCCACAGAAGGAGACTCCACAACCTCTCTGGGCAGCCTGTGCCAGGGCTCTGGGACCCTTCCAGGCAAGAAGTTCCCCTTGTGTTGAGCTGGAACCTCCTGTGCTGCAGCTTCCATCCATTGCTCCTTGTGCTATCCTAGGGAGCAAGTGAGCAGAGCCTGTCCCTCCCCTCCTGACCCCCAGCCCTCAGATATTTATAACTATTGATTAAATCCCCTCTCAGTCTTCTCTCCTCCAGACTAAGCAGCCCCAAGTCCCTCAGCCTCTCCTCCCCAGGCAGTGCTCCAGTCCCCTCATCATCCTCATAGCCCTGCACTGGACCCTCTCCAGCAGATCCCTGTCCCTCTGAAACTGGGGAGCCCAAAACTGAACACAGCTCCTTTCCCTGCTGTTTATATGAGGTTTGCTGGGTCTCAGTTTCCAGAAGCCAAGAGATCACCATCGATAGGCATAAATTCCTCCACAAGATTAGAGCACTGGCATGGCCAGCCCTAGATCTGGTCTCTGATCAACCAGAAGATTTGGAACAAGCTGTAAGGACAAACAGATTAACCTGTCCTCAGGGAGAATTATGCCTAACCTTTGCCTAACCAGCAGCAAAAGATTTCTATCCTTTTAAATAATAATAAAATAAACCCCTGACTGCATAACACTGGCTTGTCTCAGCTTTGATTCTCCCATTATCCCTGTGAGCTCCCAATCTGAATGACTTTGAACTCAAGGATATCTTCTAGCAACCAGGTCTGCAGGCAGATGCTGCCTTACAGGGAAAAAAAAAAAAAAAAAAAAAAGACAAATTCATTGCTCCCATGGAAACTCAGCAGCAGCTCAGAAAACCATGCACCAGCTGAGGGATCCTGTCCCAGCTAAAATCCTCTGCCAGGGTAAGGGAGGGACCCCACTGCTACCCACCCTGCCCTGCTTCTGCTGAGGATATGCAACCCCTGGCACACCAACCCAACACATCTCCTCATGCCAAACAGCAGCTTCAGCTAATGGGAGTGGAGAGTGAGAAAAACTCTCAATTCCTCTCCAATTCATCAACTCCCAATTCATCCTCCCTCAGCTCAGCTGACCTGAGCTAGATTCTATGGTTCTGCTCTGGCAGGGGGGTTGGAGTTGATGATCTTTGAGGTATTTTCCAACCTGATTAATTCTGTGATCTATGGAGGTCCCTTCCAACCTGGTTGATTCTGTGATTTATAGAGGTCCCTTCCAACCTGATTAATTCTGTGATCTGTGGAGGTCACTCCCAACCTGGTTGATTCTGTGATCTATGGAGGTCCCTTCCAACCTGGTTGATTCTGTGATCTATGGAGGTCCCTTCCAACCTGGTTGATTCTGTGATCTATGGAGGTCACTCCCAACCTGGTTGATTCTGTGATCTATGGAGGTCACTCCCAACCTGGTTGATTCTGTGATCTATGGAGGTCCCTTCCAACCTGATTAATTCTGTGATCTATGGAGGTCCCTTCCAACCTGGTTAATTCTGTGATCTATGGAGGTCCCTTCCAACCCCTAAAATCCTGAGATCTTGTGAATTACTGCAGATTATATGTCTTAGATCAGAAAAGGTTCTTCAGTCTGACAGTAGGACAAGGTTAAAAAAACAGAATGAAAAAAAACCCAACCAACAAAAGTCTCACAAACCCCAACCAACCAAAACCAAACCATGTCCAGTTTTAGGCTCTCCAGTCAAGAGAGAAAGGGATCTGCTGGACAGAGTCCAATAGAGAGCTATGAGGATAACTGGGGGACTTGAGCATCTCTCCTAGGAAGGAAGGCTGAAAGCCCTGGAGCTGTTTGGTCTGCAGAAGGCTGAGAGGGGACCTCATCAATGTCCATAAATATCTGAGGGGTGAGTGTCAAGATGAAGATGCCAGGCTGCTTCTGATGGTGCCCAGTGATAGGACAAGGAACAACAGGTACAAGCTAGAACACAGAAGGTTCCACCTCAACACAAGGAGACACTTCACTACTGTGAGGGTGCTGGAGCCCTAGAGCAGGCTGCTCAAGGAGGTTGTTGAGTCTCCTCTGGAGACATTCAAAACCTGCCTGGACCTGTTTCTGTGTGAGATGCCTGAGGTGACTCTGCTTTGGCAGGGAGGCTGCACTCAATCTCTGGAGGTCTCTCCCAACTCTTTAACATTCTGTGAAAAAAAACCTCACTCCCCCAGACTCTTCAGCAATAATTCAAACTGTTGCATCCAAGCCCAGGAAACCACAATGCTGCTGCTCTTCCTCCTTTTGCCGTCCCCCCTTCTCCCCAAGGGACAAAGACAGGACTTTTATGGTCTTCCTTTTAAAAAAAGCCTTAAAACCAAACACCAGACCTTTTCCAGTGCAACATCTTTAGCTAAAAAAATAAATCTCATTCACAAAGCAAGGTATCTCTACAGGGAGGAGAAAAAAAAAAGGAAGCCAGCAGCACAAACCATAGGGAAGGAGCTTCTGTCGCCGTTCTATTGAAAGCTCTAATCACAATCCCATAAAGCAGTTAGCTTGATTAGCCAGGTGTGATTTAGGGAAGGTTCCCCCACTGCTTTTCCTTGTTTCTCTGACAGGGTTTGATCTATCAAATGCTTTGCATTCCCTCTGCCAGAGTGAGGGTGTTCCAGGCAGGCAGAGGTCGTTACAAATTCAGGAGGCACCGCACGCCGCTCGCTCTCCTCTCACTCATCCTCTCCATAATAATTTTAGCCACACTAATACAATGCCAGGGTTTGGCAGTTTCTTTCCCCATATGCCCCCACTTACGTGGTTGGTACAACTTGTCCCAGTTCCTCACTGGTAATTAAAGAAAAGGAAGAATCTGTGGATAATGAGGGAGATGTTCTCTTTGGGTACAACATCAAAATCTGTGCAGTGACCTTCTGCCTACCACATAGTTCTGGTGCCCACAGCACAGGGACATGGAGCTGTTGGAGTGTACAGTTCTGGTGCCCACAGCACAAGGACATGGAGCTGTTGGAGTGTACAGTTCTGGTGCCCACAGCACAAGGACATGGAGCTGTTGGAGTGCACAGTTCTGGTGCCCACAGCACAAGGACATGGAGCTTTTGGAGTGGGCCCAGAGGAGGCCATGAAGATGATCAGAGGGCTAAAGAACCTCCCCTGTGGGGACAGACTGAAGGAGCTGAGGCTGTTCAGCCTGGGAAAGAGAAGGCTGCAGGGAGAACGTACAACAGCTTTCCAATACCTGAAGGGAGCTACAGCAGATCTGGGAGGGACTGTTCAGAAGGACTTGAAGTGATAGGATGAGAAGGGTTGAAGCTTTAGGAGGGCAGATTTAGACTGGAGATTAGGAAGAAATTCTTTATAGAGTGAGGCTGGGGAGACACTGGAATAGTTTGCCCAGAGAGGCAAACCCCTCCCTGGAGGTGTTCAAGGCCAGGCTGGATGAAACCTTGAGCAACCTGGGCTAGTAAGAGGTGTCCCTGCCCATGGCAGGGGTTTGGAACTGGATGATCTTGAAGGTGCCTTCCAACCCAACCCATTCTATCAATCTGTGAAGTGCACACACAAGCAAGGAGCTGTACTGAACTCTTGGCCTTTTTTCCTCTCCCTTCTCTCTCTCTCTCTTGGCTATCCTCACAGCCACCACCAGACACCTGCATCATCTGCAGCTATCAAGATTATTAATTTTTTTAAAGTCTCATTTGTTTTAGCTGCTTCCCTGAGAGCCAGCCCCAACTTGGAGCCCTTCTGCTGACACAAGGCCTTTGAAAAAAACCTGTGCCTCATTGCTGCTGTCGCCGTTTACAAATCCTGCTGTATCTGTCTGTCCAGTTAATTACTTTGTGTAGTAGTCTGTTAGCCTCTTAAAAAAAAAAAAGAAAAAGAAAAAGGACCCAATTATCATTCTGGGCAGCTCTGTCGATTCCAGAGAAGCAGCACATCCTCAGTGCCACAAATGCCTTTGCTACTGCTGTAAGCTGACAAACAAGCAGAGAGAGAGAAGTGTTCTGCAAGACTTTCTTTATCCTAGTGGGATGAGGGCAGAATTTCCATCTCCTGCTCACATCAAGCCCTCTGTCTCAGTGACAGTTTCCAATACTGCCAATGGTTCTCCCTGCTCTTACCTCTTCCCCAGCATCTCCTCCCTCTATCTATCCTCAGTCTCTCCCCAAGCCTTCACTCTCCTTCCCACACCCCCTAGGGCTCAGACACTTCCACAGGGCAAGGGACTTGGTAGTCCTGATTAGGATGCGACTGTGCCCACTGCAACCCCACTCTGAGCTGCCTCCTCCTGCCCTCCCCACCACACACACAGAGCACAGCAACTCCTGAGTGCACGAATGGATGCTGGTGTCATTCAGCAGAAGGAAGGCAGGGAGGGTTTTGCTCCAGCTCAGCTTCAATGAGAGCATTTTTTCTGGAACAAGGGGTTGAATTCAGCTGCTTGGTGCTGTCTGATCGCAGTTTGTTGCCAGAGTAACGGAGGTACTGGAGCTGCCAGGGCCACGATTCAGGGGAAGGAAGGGGCTGCTGCCTGGCACCTTGCTTGCCACCACGCTGCAGAGGGCTGGGTGCATGGGTAAGGGGTCCCCTGGTCCCTCCACAGGGTCAGCTCAGGCCCCAACATTCCTGTCCCTGTGGGTAGAGTTCTCTGGAGGTGCAGAATCAGCTCCTGGCATCTCCTACTAATACTCTCGAGTGACTCTGGACCCCCTGACACTTTGCCACCCCTGCTCCAAGCTCACCCTTAGGACCCAGCCAGAGCTTCATATGTCAAACCAGAGTCTCTGAGGTGACCAAATCCCCATCTCCCCCTCCCTGCAGTCCTGCAGATCATAACCTAGGTTTCCCACAGGTTTTTCCACCTCTGAGGGCCTGGACATAGAGCTGAACACAACTGCAGTGAGGACGCTTGACAGGTTAATGCATCAGCAATCTGCCTGAGATGCACTTCAGTCTGAAATAAAACACAGCCATGCCTGCTGCTTCAGACAGCAAAACCTGGCCATAGGGAGTGAGCAGGCCAGCAAAGGCTGAACACAAGTGGTTTTCTGAGACAGGGAGGACATTATTTGTGCTTCGGATGCTAAGAGTGCTAACACAGCCCTCTAAGAAGGAGAATGCAGTCTCTAACAGATCAAATAAAACACCCTGTGATTTTTTCCTTTTAAAAAGGGAGGACAAGTCAGAAGCTAGCCCGTCACACACCTGATCCTCAGCCTCTGTAGTGTACTCCACCACTTAGCAGATCACCAGATGACCCACAGCCTCTCCTTTCCTGCTCCCCACGCTCACAGATTTGTAAATTGCTTTTTCATCTGTAACCTACCATTCAGCTCACTCCACTCTTCCTCTTCCTACAGGTTTTGTAGATTAAAACAGACAGTGAAAGGACACAAATAAACGCTCCCCCCACCCTCCTCTGCACTCTGGTATCGCAGCACTCCAAAGACAAAGGGAAAACACTCCTGAGGAAGCCAAAGCACTACAGGCTCAGCATTGCACGGCAAGCGCTGGCTGTTACCCTACACATGCAAACGAAGAGCCCAGCAGTGCCGTCGCAGGGCTCTTGGATTCCCCTGAATCCGGAGGAGCTGCCTCTCTGCTGATTCCCTCAGGCAGCCTCTCTGAAGTCAGCAGACCCAGCCAGCCCTGCCACGCACACTGACTTCCTCCCTTGCTGCCTGCTTTGCAATTTTAATTTCTCACTTTCCTAAACAGCAAAAGATTTATCATGCTCTAGTCAGAAATATTTAATTTTCCAAACGTTTTCAGTTTGGTTGGGTTTTGGGTTGTTTTTTTTTTTTTTTGGTTTGTGGTTTTTTTTTTTTGCTTTCCAAGCCCTGAGATTCCAGAGCTCTCATATTTTCATATAACACCCAGCCCAACTTGCATCAAACCCACTGCACTGCACACCCCAGAGAGCAGAACCACCTTCAGTGTGCACAAGGGGAGCAGAGGTCTTCAGAGATTCACAGACTGCAGCAGGTTGGAAGGGACCTTCAAAGCTCATCTTGTCCAACCCCCCTGCAGGCAGCAGGGATACCTCCAATTGGAGCAGGCTGCCCAGGGCAGCAGCAAGGCTAAGCTTGAATGTCTCCAGGGATCAGGCAACCTGTTTCAGTATTTCACCACTGTCATTGTGCAGAATTCCTTCCTGATGTCCAGTCTAAACCTCCCCTGCTCCAGTTTCAAACCATTGCCTCTCAGCCTCATCACTGCCTTGGTGAGAACCCATCTTGAGTACTGCCTTCAATTTTGGGCTCCCCAGTTTGAGAGACAGGGATCTGCTGGAGAAGGTCCAGCAGAGGGCTATGAGGATGAGGAGGGGACTGAGCACTGCCTGGTAAGGAGAGGCTGAGGGACCTGGGGCTGCTTAGTCTGGAGAAGAGAGGACTGAGAGGGGATCTAAGAAATGTTTATAACTCTCTGAGTGCCGGGGGTCAGGATGGGGGGGACAGGCTCTGCTCACTGCTCCCCAGGATAGGACAAGGAGCAATGGATGGAAGCTGCAGCACAGGAGGTTCCAGCTCAACACAAGGGGCAACTTCTTGCCTGGAAGGGTCCCAGAGCACTGGAACAGAGTCCCCACAGGGGTTGTGGAGTGTCCTTCTGTGGAGCCTTTCCAGGCCTGTCTGGATGTGTTCTGTATGCCCTGAGCTGGATTGTCTGGTCCTGCTCTGGCAGGGGGGTTGGACTGGATGAGTTCTTTGGGTCCTTTCCAACCCCTAACATCCTCTGATCCTACCACTCCAAGCCCTCTCCAGACTACCTGTAGGTTCCCTTCAGATATTGAAATATAGCTCTGAGGTCTCCCTGGAGCCTTCTCTTCTCCAGGCTGAACAGCCTCAATTCTTCCAGCCTGTCTTCATAGCAGAGATGTTGCAACTCTCTGATCAGCTTTGTGGCCTTCCTCTGGACCTGTTCCAGCAGGTCTGTGCCTCTCTGGGGGTCCCATAGCTGGTCACAGTACTCCAAGTGAGGTCTCACCAGAGCAAAGGGACATAATGGATTTATTTCTCTAAAGTTTAGTCCTGCTTTTGTTCTCAGGAATCAGGGGACACAGGACAAGATCCTTTTCCCTTTATTACCACTGCCTCAATCATCCATGGACTGTACAAGAGCATAACTCAAGTCCCTAGCATGGATACCTCCACTTGTTACCTACAGTTTGGCTCATGTTCAAGAAGAGGTTAATATGAGTTGCTCCAGGTTACATGGAAGGTCTGTGGCAGAGCTATGAATCAAATCTAAGTTTGTAGTAGCCCTGGGCAGCTACTCCTGTATCATTGTCATTACCTGGCACAGGCTCCTTAGAGGTCAGAGGACTGAAAACAAGATATTAAGAAAGAGCAAGGCAGCCCCAAATTCCCTGCCCCTAGAGATCTGATGCTCTAGAGCTGGACCTTCCCAAGCAAAGTTTAGCTCTTTCAGTTCAGCCTCACCCAGGCACAGGGAGAAACTTATCCACTGCCCTCCACCACCAGGGCAGGGCCAGGCAGGCTGCTGTGCCCCTGATGGAAAAATGGAGTAAATGAAGAGCTGTGTTAGCCCTCCTGTCTGCCCAACAAGCTCAATCCTTCCAAGACATTTGTCTAATCTCTTCTTCAAAATCTCCAGTGACAGATACTCTGCAAACTCCCTTAGCAATCTATTTTAGTGCTCCACTATTTTTACTGTTCAACATTTCCCCATGTCCAGCCTCGATTTTTCTTGCTGCAATTTATGCTGTGTTGAGTTCATTCCCTTGCTTTGAGACTGTTTCTCTTTGATTCCTGTGGGCATGTGTTGAATGCTGGGATGGCCACAGGTCTCCATGCTCTAACAAATCAAAGATTACAGAAGAGAATTGATAGGCCATCTCATTTCAGCTGCCCTCTGCAAGCCCAGCTCAGGAGTTTGCTGTCGTTGTGTTGCCATCCAAGCCCATGCACATGGCACAGCTAAAGCAACAGCACAAATAGGAGCTCTGTGCATTAAGAGTCTCAAACTGGCAACCAAAATTGAAACAGTTAGAAATAGCCACTTCTAAAAGGCACTGCCCTGATTTCCCCTTATTCACTGGCCACAGAGAATTCAGATTTGGGCACCCAAAGAATCAGTTTCTGTTCCGGGCAAGCTAATTACCTTCAGAGATGCAAGAGTTGAAAGGTTATTCTTGTACCTGAAGTGTGGATGCTGGATTCAGCCTTAAGTTCCTAACTCTGAAACATTAGCTGGTGGCCTTGGGAAACCAGAAGGAGAGGAGAGCAATGTCATGCCAGACAGCTGGACCTAGCAACCACCAGTCTAGCCCAGGGCACCACAAGCTCATTTGTAAACAAAGTAATAGATGGGGAAAAAAATAGGGGCATGGTGGGAAGCAAATCAGAGCAGCTCTATGAGTAACCTCAGTGCATCTGTGACAGGCACAATCCCACCCTTCTTGCTGAAGCAGAGCTGCTGAGCAGCCTCTGTGCTCTCAGCATCTGCTCATGTGTTTCCTTGTTGATGTGGCTCTGTCTCCCCTTCCTTCTACCCACCCAGCTCTGACAGGGATGGGACTCTGCCCACCTGGGCTGTACTCCAGCCTCATGGGCAGAGCAGACTTGGGCAGTTTGAGTGTGGTCCTGCACAGAACCCAGCTCCTTTCTGCCACCCTTAGCCCAGCAAACAAGCAGTGTGCAAAGGAGGCAGCTGCCTGCACCTCGTCTGTGAGGAAGTGGCACTGCTTTGCTGATGCCCTCGTTCCCAGCCATCCACCGGCAGCCTGTGGTCCTTGCCCTTCCCCACCAGCCCCTGCTGAAGACTGGTGAGGCCAGAGCTGTGGTCCCCAGTCTCAACTGGCCCATAACACTGAGCACATCACACTCTGCCTCCTGCAACTTCTTCATCTCTCTGGCCCCAGCACAGCATCCCACACGAGGTCACACCAAGGGCACACAGACAACCCAGCCCACGCCCAGCTGCACCACACAGCTCATGCCATGACTCACCTGGCTCTGCTGCCCCTGCAGCCACCAACACAGTGCTGCTTGCAGCTTCAGCAGGGCCCAGCCAGCTCCAAAAGAGCAATAGGGCTTTGCACTGCACCAGAGCTTCCCCACCAGCCATGGTGGGAGCAAGACGAAGTCCTCAGCACACACTCACATCTTCCTGCATTTGCTGTTTGTGCAGCCCTCGCCACCTCTCTGTGTGATGCCATCTTTGCACAAGCCTTTAGGATTGATCTAGCAAGTCAGCTTGTCCTGCTCATTTGCAGCAGCCTGCCAGCAACCATCCCTGTGCCCTGTTTCAAGGGCAGGCACAACACCCACCACCTCCCTGCAGCAATCAGGCTCTATACTTTCGGGCAACACTGCTACTAAACCAGTCAGTCCTGCCTTCTCCTGCCTGGCTTTCTTATGCTCAGCACTGCAAGGACCATGGAACTCAAAAGCTTCACAGACAGATGGGAAGAGGGCACAAGGCAGCAAACTGCCCTTCCCATTTCATGTGCCAGAGGCTTGCTTACACAGACATACACTAAATGTCTCACCAGTAACTGTTTGACTGCAAATAGCCAGAATCAAGGCAAAGTCTGAGTTGGAAGAGACCTCCAAAAGTCATCCAGTCCAATCTCCCTGCAGCCAGCAGGGACATCCACCAGACAGCTTGCTCAGAGCCTTGCAAGCTTGACCTTGAATACATCCAGGGATGGGGCTTTCACTACCATCCCTGGGCAACCTGTTGCAGTGTTCCAGCACCCTCCTGGTGCATAGCTTGTTCCTAACATCCAATCTACATTTGCTCATCTCTAATTTCAAACCATTGCCCCTTGTCCTATTACTGCAGATAGAATCCAGATAGATCCTTCCATTGGAGTGCTGTGTGCAGTTCTGGAGCCCCCAGCACAGGAAGGACATGGAAGTGTTGGAGCAGGTCCAGAGGAGGCCACCAAGATGCTCAGAGAGCTGCAGCAGCTCTGCTCTCAGGACAGGCTGAGAGAGTTGGGGCTCTGCAGCCTGGAGAAGAGAAGGCTTTGAGGAGACCTTAGAGTATCCTTCCAGGATCTGAAGGGGGCTCCAGGAAGGCTGGGGAGGGACTATTGGCAAGGTCTGGGAATGCCAGGACAAGGGGCAATGGGTTTGAAGTGGCAGAGGGGAGGTTTAGACTGGGTGTTAGGAGGAAGTTGTTTGCAGTGAGGGTGGTGAGACACTGGCACAGGTTGCCCAGGGAGGTTGTGGCTGCTCCCTGCCTGGAGGTGTTCAAGGCCAGGCTGGATGAGCCCTTGAGTGACCTGTGCTAGTGGGAGGTGTCCCTGCCTATGGCAGGGGGTTGGAACTGGCTGAGCTTTGAGGTCCCTTCCAACCTTTCCATTCTATGATTCTGTGATTATAACACATTCCTCTTCTTTTTCATTCTTCCAGACTACTTCATAATGCTGTTACATCCTTTGTGTTGCTTCTTTTCCTCTCTTTAGTCTGTGCAACTTTCTTTTTCCTTCTTGCAGGCACTTTGCCCAAGAAGGATGGGACAGCAGCCTGTAACTAATCGCCCGAGACATTAACAACTGCTTATGCAATTATTTGCAAGCCCTGTTTCCCTGATGAATTCCATCCTGTGCCTCTGCAGGCTGTACCCATTTGTTCCCTGCCTTTTGCTCCCAGATCCCATAAAGAACTTTTCCCTGTCATCATTAGGGGCTGCTGCCTTTTCGTGTTCACTGACTAACTGCTCCCGGTGGCTCCCTGTTACTCTGTGCCTTTTAAAAAACCCAAACATTTCTGTGTTACTTCATTTCAGTTGCAAAGCAACAACACCCCAAGTACAAAACAACCCCTAGCTCTCTTAGACAGGGTACAAGACAGGAACACACAGAGACAAGCACATCTCATTCTGCTAGACCAGACTGGTAGGGCAGGCACATCAGGCAGACCACACTCAGGTGCTCCCTGGTGTTGACACAGAATGGCTCAGGATGGAAGGGACCTCAGAGATCAGCTGCTCCAATACTCCTGCCATGGGCAGGGACATCTCTCAACTAGGCTCAGCTGCTTAAGGTCTCAACCAGCCTGGCCTTGAACACCTCCAGGGAGGAGGCATCAATCACCACCCTGGGCAGCCTATTCCAGAGTCTCACCACCCCTATACTGAAGAACTTCTTCCCCAGCTCCAGTCTAACCCTGCTCTCCCTCAGCTTCAAACCATTCCTCCTTGTCCTGTCTCTAGACACCCTCATGAGCAGTCCCTCTGCAGCCTTCCTGCAGGATCCCTTCAGCTATTGGCAGGCAGCTCTAAGGTCCCCCTGGACCCTTCTCTTCTCCAGGCTGCACACTCCCAGCTCCCTCAGCCTGTCCTCACAGCAGAGATGCTGCAGCCCTCAGATCATCTTTGTGGCCACCCTCTGGACTCACTCCAAGAGCTCTGTGTCCTTTTTATGCTGGGGACACCAGAACATGAAGTAGGAACAGCCACATCTAGGGGAAAAACACTGAAAAGGGAAAAACTCAAAAGACAAATCACAGCAGCTGGTTTGGTAATTCTCATCCATGGACAGCCACTTCCCCAATAATTAGAGGGGGTTTATATGCTCTAACAAGGCTAACTTCACTTCCACCCACAGGGCAAAGTTCAGTGACAGAATCTGAGAGAGAGTGAGCAAAAATAATGTGCACTGTGCTAGAACTCAACACCTGCTCAGCTTGGTGGGAACATCCAAGTACACAAGTCAAGAGCTTCCTCTAATTAAGGAAAAGTAATCTTAATCTGCTTTCCACTGCTGCTTTGTTGTCTTTTAAGGACAGGATGTGTACTTGAAATTTTTATAGGAATTAAGTAAGGGCTGAGGCACCTCCCCTGTGGGCACAGGCTGAGAGAGTTGGGGCTGTTCAGCCTGGAGACAAGAAGGCTGCAGGGAGACCTTAGAGCAGACTTCCAGTACCTGAAGTGGGCTACAAGAAAGCTGGGGAGGGACTTCTGACAAAGGGCTTGGAGCGACAGGATGAAGGGGAATAGATTGAAGCTGGAGGAGGGGAGGTTTAGACTGGAGATGAGGGAGAAATTCTGGACAGTGAGGGTGGTGAGACACTGCAACAGGCTTCCCAGGCAGGCTGTGGATGTTCCCTGGCATGTTCCATGATTCTGTGACTCCTTTCTCCCCACAGACCCAGCCCAGGAAGGGATGATTTAGGAGTGCTGCTGTGGTGTCTCCACTTTGGGTGGAGCAAGCTGTGGGCTCATCTTGCTGGCCAGACCAATGCATCCCTGCTAAAGCACTGTCCCCATGTCCTATCCTGGGAGTCCCTGCCCGAGTGAGAGCTCTGTTTTATGGGGACCCATGAGGGATGGCAGGGATGTGCTGCTGCTTCCTGGAGCTGTGGCAATAAGGTTTCCAGCTCACTTTATTTCCATTACTGGAGTGTTAATGAAGAGCTGGTAAAGAAATGAGCTCTCTTTCTGGGTAGAGGGGTGGAAAAAAATATCTGAAGCACTGAACCTGTCAGCAGCTGGGGGATGATGCCAAAGTCTGGCTGTGCTCACAGGGAAACATTTCCCTCTGGAATCCAATGGGAACTTCCCCAGCAGTAACTTGTCCCCATCACCCCTTGTCTTTTCCATGGGACTCCTTGTACAAAGGGAGTCTCCATCTTCCTGGCAGCCATCCTTTATGCACTGGTCCATGGCAATGAGGTCTCGCTTAAGCCTTCTCTTTTCCATCCTCCTGGCAACCATCCTCTATGTACTGCTCCATGGCAATGAGGTCTCTCTTAAGCCTTCTCTTCTCCATCCTCCTGGCAGCCATCCTTTATGTACTGCTCCATAGCAATGAGGTCTCCCTTAAACCTTCTCTTCTCCATCCTCCTGGCAGCCACCCTCTATGTATTGCTCCATGGCAATGAGGTCTCCCTTAAGCCTTCTCTTCTCCATCCTCCAGGTAGCCATCCTCTATGTAATGGTCCATAGTAATGAGGTCTCCTTTAAGCCTTCTCTTCTCCATCCTCCTGGTAGTCACCCTTTATGTACTGGTCCATAGCAATGAGGTCTCCCTTAAGCCTTCTCAAGGCTGAGCAAACCCAGCTCTCCACCTTTCCATGTGGCAAAGCTGTCAGTCCTCTGCTTGCAGGCTCCCCCTGAAAGCACCAACTCCTGAGTACCAAATTTCACTGGTGAGAAAGGAAAAAGCCCTCCTTAACCCCCAGCTTGAGTCTCCACTCCGTAAAAGGGCTGCAGCAAAACTCTTCATTAGTCATGGCTGGCAAACTTGAAAGGAATAGAAGGAACCAATGAGTAATGCAACACTATAAAAACATAACAACCTCAATAATGGGAAAATCAAACCCCAGCACAAAGCCTCCACGTAAACAAAGCTAGAGAAAGAGGAGTGCTTGAGCCAAGGTACGTAGCTCAAAAATTCCATCTGTATAACTGCATTTTGAGCAGTTCATCTGAAGTGCTGCTCTGCACAGCAGCTTGGAAATGGTGAGTTTCTAGTCCTGACATATGCAGAAGTGCAGAGACACAACCATAAACCCCAGAGCCTTGGGAATCCCTCCTAACCGTGGCCGCTTCGAGGAGCAGGTGAGGGGTAGTGGCTCTATCTAGCATATGTGACAGCTTTAAAAGATGCATTTATGTGAGCAAATGGAGCATATCAGCTGCACTGTATTAACACCAAGGGCTGCAAATGGGACTCAGACGTTTGTGTTGCTTTAACTGGAAATTTGCTCAGCATACAGTCGAGGAGAAAACTGCTCTGAGCGCTACATCCAGAGCGGTATCAACCAATTTTAATCTGCCACATTGCAGGAGCACAGCCCTGTCCATGCTTTGCATGCAGAGAGAGGCAGAGAGAGGCTTGCCAGCGTGGTGCCTCTCACCAAACAACCAGCAACTCTACCAGCACACAGGGGACATCAACTCCAACTGCTGCGGTTCGCAGCAGGATGAACCCTGCAGACCACTGCCAGCAATCACAGGCTCCATCACTACCTCAGCAAAGGGCTATCAAGAGCTTTAAGCCAAAGGTGATTTGATCATCAGCTCATGATTTCTGACACATTGCTAAAACCCCGAGACATCCAGCTCAAGAGTTTGCAAGAGAATCTCCACCTTCACTTTAACAAGCTGATGGAAAGGAAGGCTTTGGTTCTCGTGGCCCTGAAGCAAAGTTTAAGGCTGCATACAGCCAGAAAATGAGCAGGCAAAGTGAGAAATATAACCAAAAGGAACAAAAAGAAGATGGCACTCTCTTATTTGAGTTTTAACTATTTGTTTTGAGCTTTAACCTCTCTGTCACAGGTTTCTTCCCAGCCTTGCTGAGCTCACCATGCACATGCACTGCTCTGCCTTCCCCATGCCCACCAGAGCCCAGCCCTGGCACAGCCTCACACCCTGCTGCCACAGCTCTTCCCAACACTCACCTATGACTATACTCAGGAAACTAAAGCAGGCTAAACCCAAAAATTACTTAAGGACAAATTTGTTTCCCCATAACAGCTTTCCCATAGAACTTCATGGGCTCCAGCTTCCAGCTTTTAACATCCCAGCTTTATTAAATCCCATTCCTACTCCAGAATGCCACCTGTAGATCCCTCTCAACTTGTGCTATCCTCTCAACTTTCTAACAGCTGGAATAAACCCAACCTCCTGACATGGTAATACCCTCAGAGACCTAAAGAGCTAGAGAGTGAATTGTTGTACAATATAATAATTGGCTCAGCCTCCAGAGGATAAACATGTCAAGAAAAAAAAAGTCATTTTTTTTTTCCCCTTACCAATGCAATGAAGATGTGATTGAAGATGTCTTGCTCTGGATATATGAGCAATATCCTCATAACTCATCATCTAAAATAAATTGTTCTATCATTTGTACCAGTTAGAAGATATTCCAAGTCAAGACAAGCAGAAAGTGGAAGTTTAAAACATGCTTCGCTTGGAAGAAAGAATCTTAATTTCCTTCTCCCCTTGCACAAATGTTAAATCCCAGTCCTTCACCTGGAGCTAATTAATCTTCCTCAAAAAAATGCTTGAGTCCACCACACACACAGCAGAAAGAGCTGAAAGGCCTGCCCATGGCTCTGGGTAAAGCCACTACACAGTTTCAAAGACTTCCTGCAGTATTTGGCAGAGAAGAAATAACTGAACCCAGACCATGGTGTGCCACGAGCCTCACTCTTTGAGGACAAATTCATTTCCCTCAGACCTGCTGGATCACACAGAGAGAGCATCCTTTAGTGCAGGGGATTACTGCAGTGTGCTGCCAGCTCCTCGTCTGGTGTTACAGAAGCACTTGGAGGACTCAAGGACTTGCGGATCCTGGTGCCACATCAAACCCTTCTGCTCTGCAGCCTGCTGAATCCCCCTGGCCCTGTTGCAAAAGGGCTCAGCCAAGCTCCTGCAGCAGCCCTTGCCTCTGCTCATGGCTGCATGAATCCTGCACAGGGATCTGCACCTCTGTACACTCACAACCTCTCCAGGGAGCCTGAAAGCTTTGCTGAAGTGCAGGAAAGGCCTCTGACAAGTCTGCAGAGGGAAGCAGGACATGGGCACACACATAGAGTCCCATTGCTACACACCCAATGGCCCTAACAACTTGTCCATGACCATATGACTGTGGAGCCATTTACATGGNCTGCCCACACTGCTCTTAATGCTACAGAAGAGCTCGATTTTGGTGTGCTCTTTTCCCCTCCATTGCCATACAGCACTATTCACTTGCATAATTGAACCTTTAGCAACAAAGAACCTTTAACAAATGAAGCAATTCCTTGTGGAGCTGGGACCCTAAATCCACACAGACAACAGCTCTTGGACTGAGCTCAAAAATGCATCCCCTGCTTAAATCCTTGTCTCGGGCCACTTAAAAACCCTGAAGTATTAGGTGCATTAGAGACACTTGGGAGAGAACAAGGACAGCAAACAGGCTGAGATCACTCCAAAGAGGAGGAGAAGATGCTAATTATACCACTGCTAGAATGGAACCACTGGGGTAGAGAAAACAAACAGTGAAGACAGAGAACTGGTGCAGGAGCAGCTCTGCATTTAATCAGTGGTGAGCCACCAGCCTAAAAGGAGAAGAGGAGATTACATCAGGGCTGTGACAGGCAATCAATGAACAATCATTTAACAGTTACAATATTACTAACTTAAGCAAAATGTGTTTTTGCAAATGGCAATCTCTCCCTTCTGCTGATAAAAGCCTAATTCAATTGTCTTCAATGCATCAACATCAAATATTGAAAGGGGAAGGGAAAAAAAAGTCAGATGCCACCATCCAGAAGGTTGATTCCAGAGAGACAGGTCAAAGGTGTGGAAGCAGACAAGGCAAGGCTGCAGGATGACCAACCAGCAACACTTCCATCTAGAAGGGGCAGGCAGCACAGCTCTTTAAGAGGCTGAAGGGCCTGGCAGAGCAGAACCAGCAGCCTCCCTGCCCCAATCCCTGCTTTGCTGCAAAGTGTGGCTGCATTTTCCTGCCTTTCCACTTCTGCCTTGCTTTGCAGCTCTAAGGGTGACAAGGAGCTAGGAGTTAGGTGAAAGTAACCTTCTGGAGCATGCCATGTGCAGCAGTTAGCACCTCAGCCACCCACCCAGAGGCCACGGTGCCTCTCTATCTTTCTCTCCCAGTTTGTTCAACGTGCCCCAGGTGGTGGCATAAGGGAGCTGTGGTTGCAGCTTCCTTTGTCTTTGCAGGCACATGTTGGAAGCTTTGAGGCTTGGTATGTCTCATGGAAGAGGTCTCATGAAAAGGGGTCTGATGAAAGCAGAAGCCTTTCAATCACCATGAGCACATCCAAACAACAGCTTTCTCAGAGGGGCTGGGCAAAGAGAAAGGGAGGGAGCTTGCTGGAGAAAGCAGATGGGGAAGGCAGGCAGTAGGGATGAAAACTGTAGTGAAATTTAATGCACAGGAAACTCTGGAGCTGCTCTCTGGGATCACTGTCCAAAAGGAGCAGAACTTCCCTGCCTCATTCAGCCAATACAAGACTCCATTCACAGTGAGTCCCATGCAAGGGGCACTGCAGATTCCCAGTCACCTCATGCCCTCCATGGGGAGCACCTTTAGGCAAGACATTTCAAGTCCCAGCTGTAAGATTATGCTAGAAGCATGGACAAAGCTTATGCTGCCTGGTTTTGTCCTAACAGCAGTGGGAAGAGAGGATTCTTTAACTGCTCTTACAAAGGAGTCATCCTCCCAAGCAAAAACCCTGCAAGGGTGACAGTTTAGCACATACTGCACTGTGCCATTATGGGCTGAGCTTCTGGCCAAGACCTAGAAATGAAATCAGTTGACACCAACCAAATCCCTTCAGCCCAAAGCCCTGCTGGATTTTGTATCCTNTCAGCACAAGGGGCAACTTCTTGCCTGGAAGGGTCCCAGAGCCCTGGCACAGGCTGCCCAGAGAGGTTGTGGAGTCTCCTTCTGTGGAGCCTTTCCAGGCCTGTCTGGATGTGTTCCTGTGTGCCCTGAGCTGGATTGTCTGGTCCTGCTCTGGCAGGGGGCTTGGACTGGATGAGCTCTTTGAGTCTCTTCCAACCCCTGACACCCTGTGAAAGACTGAAAGGCCAATAATGACCATCCTGAAAATCTTATTTTCCTTCTTGGTCCATGCTGTGTTTACTCACACCAAACCTCCACAGCCTGCAGGTGACCTAAAAGAGCTCTGCAAGATGTCAGCATTTCAATGCAAACCCAGCAAATGTACCAAGTCCTGTGTCATTTCTTGCTGTGCTTCAACAGGAGGCTGTGCAAACCTGAAGCATGCCTTCCCCATCAGCTGGACTTATCTAGCTTAAGCACCCAGCCACAGAGCCACCTCCTGCCTTTGGTTAGCAGAAGTCTCTTCCCCTGGTTAAGTACTTACAGCCAGTAATGAAATCAACTCTTAACCTCCTCTTTGTTAAAAGAAACAGATTGAGCTTCAGCCTCTCTCTCTCTCCAGCATGCTTTACAGACTTCACATCATCCTTGTAGCTCTTTTCTTATCTCCTGCCAGTTTGCCAACATCATTTTTAAGGTATAGATACCATGACTGCACAGAATGCTTTTCCTACTTGTGTTCATTATTTCTTTGCTGAGACAGCCAAAGATAGCATTAACACTCCTGAGAATTCACAGCACACTACAAGACCAGCTAGTTATTGATAAGATAATGAAATTAAGCTCCAGCTTCTCACCTTGACTCCCAGGGGTTCCCCTCTCCAAGTGTGGGTTTTACTCCCTCCTCTCGTTAGGGTGGATTAGTAAAGTTATCACACAGCAGCCTTGCTGCAGGAGCTGCCTGTGCATTTTCCCTCTCCCTGCTATTAATGCAAGAGAACTTGACTCAGCTTTGTGCCCTGTTGCAAACTCTCCTGTCTCTCACAGAGTGGGAACACAGGTTACCTTGGCTCTGATGACACAGGTTGTGCTGCAGGCACCTCAAAACAGATTCGTAGGTGGCATGGGGTTAGAAGGGACCCTCAAAGGTCATCTTGTCCACCATCCATGAATGAACTTTCCCACTGTCAAGATCCCTTCCCCACTGTCAAGATCCCAAGCATTGCCCAGACACAGCTGCAGGTCCCACACTTTGTGCTACTGCAGTAAAGGCAGCTCCCAGGAGCCAAAACCAAGCTCCAGCAGCCAAAGGCAGGCAGTGGCAGCAGAGCTGTGCTCCAGACTCCTGCCGAAATAAATCTGCCACACTGGGCTGCAGCATCTCACACCCTTCCCAACACAGCTGTCCCCACAATGCAGTGCCCCACAGCAGACTCACCAAGGCTGGAAAAGACCTCTCAGATCATCAGGTCCAGCCAACGACCTAAGGTCAGCTAAACCATGCCACCAAGTGCCACATCCAATCTTTGCTTGAAGACCTCCAGGGATGGTGATTCCAACCACCTCCCTGGGCAGTCCATCCCAGTGCCTCACCACCTTTTCCCTGAGGAAGTGCTTCCTGACATCCAACCTCCCCTGGCACAGCTGCAGTCCCTGCCCTCTCATCCTGTCATTAGCTGCCTGGGAGAAGATGTAGCTCCATACACACCTCAGATCCTCCTTCCAGAGACATGCTGCAGCTCCTCTGACACCCAGAGGACAAGGAGCTGGGGGCTTCCAGAGCCAGCAGAAGCCCTCTCCCCACACCCACCAGCCTCAAGGTACATTTTGGGCACTGCTGCCAGCATGTTGCAGACTCCCACCACAGCACCAGCATCTGATGCCAGGTGGAAATTGCAAACTCATCCAGCATTTGAAGGGATCTAGACCCAGGGATTTGTTTTAAGAAGCTTTCTCCCAGCCTTACCAGTTGGAAGCTAATATTTGGGAGATTTTTTTTTTCCCACCAACAGTCAGAAAAAAAAAAAAAAACAACCCAAAAAACCATTTGTCACAGAAAATGTGCAAGCACTGACATCTTAAGACAAAAATGATGCAGATTTCTCAACTGTTCCCAGCACATTATGGAAATACATTCTTAGGGACTATTAAATATGGGGATTATTGACTGGATGAGCAGCAGCTCAATGGACTCACTTGCAAATATGTCTTTAGACAATTCTTAAAATGCAGATTAATTACCTAACAGACCAGAACACTTTTTTTTATTATTTTTTTCCTACAGATTTTCCAGTGATCTCTTGCATAAACAAAGAGCCAGACAGTTTGGTTTGCATTTGCATTGGCTGTGATGCTCTTCAAGAACTAAATAGTGGCTGAGGAGACTTAAATCTTGTTTAACACTCAACAGGAGCAGAACACAAAAGGGATGTCAGTGCAAATCATCATAAAATGTTTCTCTTTGAAGACACTTGGGGAGTCCAACCACCATAACACCACTAGGCCCTGCTTCCCAAGCCCAAAACTTCAGATAGAATCATAGAATGGTTTAGGTTGGAAGGGAGCTCAAAGCTCAGCCAGTTCCAATCCCCTGCCATAGGCAGGGGCACCTCCCACTAGAACAGGTTGCTCAAGCTCTCATCCAACCTGGCCTTGAACACCTCCAGGGAGGTTGTTGAGCACAGAAGCACAAAATGTGATACTGAAGGGCCACAAGAAGGTCACCTCAGAGCCTTCTCCTCTCCAGACTGCACAGCCCCAACTCCCTCAGTCTCTCCTCGCAGCAGAGCATCTCCAGCCCTCTGAGCATCCTCGTGGCCCTTCTCTGGACACCTTCCAGCACCTCCTTGCCCCTCTTGAAGTGGGGAGCCCAGAACTGGACACATGAGAAGGTTGAAGCTGGGGGAGCCATCGCAGTGAGCTCTGCTGCTGCCCTCACTCACTATTGTGTCCTTATTTCACACACAGTATAGCAAGGTTGGAAGAGACCTCAAAGATCATCAAGTCCAACCCACTACCACAGACCTCAAGACTAGACCATGGCACCAAGTGCCACGTCCAAACCTGCCTTGAACACCTCCAGGGACGGTGACTCCACCACCTCCCTGGGCAGCCCATTCCAGTGGGGAATGACTCTCTCAGTGAAGAACTTTCTCCTCACCTCCAGCCTAAACTTCCCCTGGCACAGTTTGAGACTGTGTCCTCTTGTTCTGGTGCTGGTTCCCTGAGAGAAGAAAGCAACCTCCTGCTGGCCACAACCACCCTTCAGGTAGTTGTAGACAGCAAGAAGGTCTCCCCTGAGCCTCCTCTTCTCCAGGCTAAACAATCCCAGCTCCCTCAGAGCTAATCCTCTATGCTGCTTGGAACCCTTAAGCCAGAGTTTTAAAATCCCCTCTGGATCCTAAATTTGCCACTGACGTCGGAGTGAGCACCGTGGTCATTTTCTCAGCAAGGGTAATTAACATGCTATTTGTAAACTGTGTTTTCAGCTTCCAAAGACTCCCTTTCTTTCTGTCTTTCCTGATGGGTTAAAATGGATATCAAACCCAATGCAAAGCGAGTGTGAAACATTATTATTCCACCTTCACACCCACTTTCCCTTGGTGTGAACAATAATGCAAACTGCAAGACAGTGATGAATTGGACCTGGAGAAGACCAGATGCTCTGTGAACATTAGCACAGTCTCTGCCCCAAACATTTTTCAGTCTAAAAAGAGATGTGATAGCCTGCTTCCAAAGCTGCCCGTGCACACACACAATCTTTTAACACCAGATGTTACCAGATCACACACAAGGTGGAGCAAAAAAGGAATACAAGTAGAGATCAAACAAGAGAACAGTGAGGGCAAACAATGAGTGTGAGTAGAGTACAATGTGTTTTGATCAACCTTTTTTAGGTTTTTAGGCAGTTTTGGCTCGTGGAAGTTTGCAGATCAGCACTGGTTTCAATGAACTGTGCAGCAGGAGTGCTGTATTGCACTGGGGTGTTTGCAGCCAGGCTCTGCCTGTGGCTCTGTTGCTTCCCAGCCCTGCCACATCAAGAGCAACTCCATCAGACACAGCAATTTGCTGCTTCATTGTTGCCTGTGGAGGGAAAGCACAGGGCTAGTGTCCAATGTGGATCCCACACCAGTGATGATCACCCTTGAGTTCCCTCTGGCTCTGAGCAGGGCCAGAGAGCCACTAACACCCCCTACCCCCCACCCCTCTGTACCAAACTGAAATGCATTCTTCAGGAAAAGGCCAACTTCTGTCATTAAAGCAAAAAATGCCAGGGTTTCAGCAGAAAATTCAAAGTTAAGGCTGAACAAAATGCTTCAGGGATTTTTACCAATCCATTCCTTCCTGGCCAGGTCCAGAAAATCACAGAATCACAGAACTGTTTGGGTTGGAAAAGCTCTCTAAGATCATTGGATCCAACTGTCAACCTGACCCCACCACGACCACTAAACCATGTCCCCAGGTGCCTTGGCCATGCATCTCTTCCACACCTCCAGGGTGACTCCATCACCTTCCTGGGCAGCCTCTTCCCATCCCTGACCACTCTTTCTATAAAGAATTTTTTCTTAATCTCCATCTTAACCCTCCCCTGACACAATTCCAGGCCATTTCCTCTCCTTCTATCACCCAATACTAGAGAGAGAGCAGACCAACCCCCACCTCACTGCCAGCTCCTTTCAGGAGCAATGAAGTCTCCCCTCAGCCTCCTCTTCTCCAGACTAACTGACTCCAGCTCCCTCAGACCTGTTCTCCAGACCCTTCACCAGCTTCTCGGGACACACTCCAGCAACTCCACGTCAGATGTCCAGGTGGGAAGGACAGAGCAGGGTGTAGAGCCACAATCCTGTAGAAGGAGCTGTTTTCTGCCGAGGTGCAATCAACACAGCTCAGCAGGCTGCAATGTTGATGATGCAAACTGCTTCAGGTGGAGCCAAGGGAAGGATCCATGGTGGCACTCCCAGGGGAGAGGCTGCACAGAGAGAGCTGTTCCCCATCAATCAGCCTCCCCCCCCCTCCCTGACACACACTCCATGACACCTTCAGAAAGCAAAAACTTGCTTTTTCTTAAAAATAGCAAAATCTATAAGGAGCTGAGCACATGCCTGAGTGGGTGGGAAATTAGTATTATTATTACTTTGTGCTCACAGGGTCCAAGACCTCAGATGACTTGTTTGTGCCCAGAATGATTTTTTGCAGACTCATTATAAACTCTTGCAAAGCAGGGTTTATAAGGTCAGGGAAGAATTTCCATTAACTGTAGCCTGGCTAGGGATTGCCAGCATGATCTATTCCTCTCATTTATGCATATGCAGTAAGGCCAAGATGAAGCTCCTTTGCTTTATTTCCACATCATTGTGCTGATGCTGAGCTAACCAAATAAACAAACTGAAGAGTGAGTGGAGAAGGGGGAGAGGAATGGAGAGACTTAAGGAACAGAGCTGTGCCTGGCTCACTGTCTCCTGAAGGATGCAAGCACATTCTGCAGAGTTTGAAAGCAGGAGATCTCAGCAGAGATAAAAATCCCCCCCAGTGCTGAATGGCTCACTGGGTGCTCAGTTAAGCCATTGCTGCTTCCATGCAAAGGATGGTCAGAACAAAAATTGTGACCCTGCCACCTGACTGAGATCTGCCTCAGGGATTTGCAATAAAGCAGAATCACAAAGCCTCTGGGCTCCCTAATCTCCTTCCCACCGCTGTGAGACCACAACCTCCTTTAAAGCTGCACTTCAGGCATTGAACAGTAACTCTCCCCTCCAAACAACTCCCAAGTCTTTGGGTAGGAGGCACTGCAGGTCTGGCTGGGAAATCAGCCCTGTAGATGGACAGCTTATGCCTCAGCTCCTTCTGTGATGCATCTATAGCATGGTATCTATCACCTTGGAAAACCCCAGACAGTCAAGGAGGAGCTCACCAGGACTCAGCAAAGTTCCCCTGGAATCATTTAGAGCCAGCCAGCCCAGCTGGATGCCAGCACAGTCTGAATGCCCACAGCCCCTGCTCCAGCCAAAGCAGCATCCTGGCTCCAGCAGTAATGAATCCCTGATCAGATGCAAGAGGCTTTGGTGAGAGCTGTCACTGCTATGTCACTGCAGACATCTCTCTCCACAGAGCCTCTAGGCCACACGATTCCCAAGATGGAGAGCACTGTTTGCCAGCTCAGAGCATCTCCTGGGGCTCCCCTTCACCTGCAGCTTGTCCACACAGCCTTGGAAGCTGCTCACAGACACCACTTGATGCTCATGCACAAGTCTCCTGGCAGAATCCCACAGAGCACCCTGGCTACATCATATGGGAAAGATTCACTCAGAGCTTTCCTTTTTCACATGATGATAAAACTCAAGTCTGAGATACACTCTGCTGCCACAGTGACACTGGCAGGCTCCAATCCAGCAGCTTTGCCTCTTCATTCTTTCAAATGTTTAGCAGCAAAAGCTAAAACCCCTTTCTGTGGGCACACTTCTGATCCACTTCCAAATCATTAAAGATACTAAATAAGCCTAGCCTCAGTGAGGGACCGTCACACAACCCCCTGCCTGCGCTCAGAGCAGCGGTCCTGCAGCGCGTTTCTATTCTCTACACCCCAACGAGTCATCGCTTGGGAGCGGGCAAGGCGCAGACCGCGGAGAGCAGCACCGGGAGCAGCGCGGGGCCGGCCTGGGCGCAGCGCCGAGGTTCGTGCAGCAGATCCTGCGAGCAGGGAAAAGTCTCTCCCAGCTCTCCAGGTCACTCCTAACCGACCCCTCGGACAGCACGGCGAGTACTCG
The DNA here is from genome assembly GCA_013399055.1 of Ramphastos sulfuratus. Classification (NCBI taxonomy): domain Eukaryota; kingdom Metazoa; phylum Chordata; class Aves; order Piciformes; family Ramphastidae; genus Ramphastos; species Ramphastos sulfuratus. The sequence continues at coordinate 130,982 of WBNM01000655.1, read as the reverse complement.
ACGGCAAGCAAGGGCTGCAGTCCTGGTAGGTGAATAGGCACCGCTTACCCGCGGTGAGGACCGATGCCTCTCCTCCGAGGGAGCTGCCGAAGGTAGAAGCAGTTGTGCAGCCTTTGGGCTGTGGGCAGTACCTCGACCCCTCTCCTGGGGTGCAGATGGGGGGGCAAACCTGCCTGCAAAAGGTGTGCTTAGGTAGAGGCCCTCCTGCAGCAAGTGGGTGAGCTGCAGGAGACAGTCAAAAAGGTTGTGTGGTATAAGGGAGGCAGAAATGGAGAGATTCAAATGCAGGTTGCACTGGACCCACAGCCTGGGGCCAAACAGCCCTCAACTCCCTCACCAGCACAGCCAGAAACAGGGAAAGTCACCAAGGGTGGGGAATGGCAAATTGCAAGGACTAGAACGAGCAGTAGGAAGAAACCTCCATCAGAGTCTGAGGAGACCCTGCAGAACCGATTCATGGCTCTGCGGATGGAGGGGGACAAGGAGCCTGCACCAGACCCAAGCAGGACAGCCTGATCGGCTCCCTGTTGTGTAACTACTTCAGCCACAAAGAAAAAGCAACAGGTGATGGCAGCTCTCTGCTGAGAGGCAATCATTTGCCATCCCTCCCCACAAGCTAGAGAGGTGTGCTGCTTGCCAGGGGTTTACTGGAGTCCATGAAGATCCATCTGGTGTTAGAAGAGGTGACAGAGAGCTTATCGGTGAGGATTAAAAGGAGAGCAAGGCAAAGTGACACCACAGTGGGGGTCTGCTATAGGCCACCTGACCAANCTAGTGTCCAATGTGGATCCCACACCAGTGATGATCACCCTTGAGTTCCCTCTGGCTCTGAGCAGGGCCAGAGAGCCACTAACACCCCCTACCCCCCACCCCTCTGTACCAAACTGAAATGCATTCTTCAGGAAAAGGCCAACTTCTGTCATTAAAGCAAAAAATGCCAGGGTTTCAGCAGAAAATTCAAAGTTAAGGCTGAACAAAATGCTTCAGGGATTTTTACCAATCCATTCCTTCCTGGCCAGGTCCAGAAAATCACAGAATCACAGAACTGTTTGGGTTGGAAAAGCTCTCTAAGATCATTGGATCCAACTGTCAACCTGACCCCACCACGACCACTAAACCATGTCCCCAGGTGCCTTGGCCATGCATCTCTTCCACACCTCCAGGGTGACTCCATCACCTTCCTGGGCAGCCTCTTCCCATCCCTGACCACTCTTTCTATAAAGAATTTTTTCTTAATCTCCATCTTAACCCTCCCCTGACACAATTCCAGGCCATTTCCTCTCCTTCTATCACCCAATACTAGAGAGAGAGCAGACCAACCCCCACCTCACTGCCAGCTCCTTTCAGGAGCAATGAAGTCTCCCCTCAGCCTCCTCTTCTCCAGACTAACTGACTCCAGCTCCCTCAGACCTGTTCTCCAGACCCTTCACCAGCTTCTCGGGACACACTCCAGCAACTCCACGTCAGATGTCCAGGTGGGAAGGACAGAGCAGGGTGTAGAGCCACAATCCTGTAGAAGGAGCTGTTTTCTGCCGAGGTGCAATCAACACAGCTCAGCAGGCTGCAATGTTGATGATGCAAACTGCTTCAGGTGGAGCCAAGGGAAGGATCCATGGTGGCACTCCCAGGGGAGAGGCTGCACAGAGAGAGCTGTTCCCCATCAATCAGCCTCCCCCCCCCTCCCTGACACACACTCCATGACACCTTCAGAAAGCAAAAACTTGCTTTTTCTTAAAAATAGCAAAATCTATAAGGAGCTGAGCACATGCCTGAGTGGGTGGGAAATTAGTATTATTATTACTTTGTGCTCACAGGGTCCAAGACCTCAGATGACTTGTTTGTGCCCAGAATGATTTTTTGCAGACTCATTATAAACTCTTGCAAAGCAGGGTTTATAAGGTCAGGGAAGAATTTCCATTAACTGTAGCCTGGCTAGGGATTGCCAGCATGATCTATTCCTCTCATTTATGCATATGCAGTAAGGCCAAGATGAAGCTCCTTTGCTTTATTTCCACATCATTGTGCTGATGCTGAGCTAACCAAATAAACAAACTGAAGAGTGAGTGGAGAAGGGGGAGAGGAATGGAGAGACTTAAGGAACAGAGCTGTGCCTGGCTCACTGTCTCCTGAAGGATGCAAGCACATTCTGCAGAGTTTGAAAGCAGGAGATCTCAGCAGAGATAAAAATCCCCCCCAGTGCTGAATGGCTCACTGGGTGCTCAGTTAAGCCATTGCTGCTTCCATGCAAAGGATGGTCAGAACAAAAATTGTGACCCTGCCACCTGACTGAGATCTGCCTCAGGGATTTGCAATAAAGCAGAATCACAAAGCCTCTGGGCTCCCTAATCTCCTTCCCACCGCTGTGAGACCACAACCTCCTTTAAAGCTGCACTTCAGGCATTGAACAGTAACTCTCCCCTCCAAACAACTCCCAAGTCTTTGGGTAGGAGGCACTGCAGGTCTGGCTGGGAAATCAGCCCTGTAGATGGACAGCTTATGCCTCAGCTCCTTCTGTGATGCATCTATAGCATGGTATCTATCACCTTGGAAAACCCCAGACAGTCAAGGAGGAGCTCACCAGGACTCAGCAAAGTTCCCCTGGAATCATTTAGAGCCAGCCAGCCCAGCTGGATGCCAGCACAGTCTGAATGCCCACAGCCCCTGCTCCAGCCAAAGCAGCATCCTGGCTCCAGCAGTAATGAATCCCTGATCAGATGCAAGAGGCTTTGGTGAGAGCTGTCACTGCTATGTCACTGCAGACATCTCTCTCCACAGAGCCTCTAGGCCACACGATTCCCAAGATGGAGAGCACTGTTTGCCAGCTCAGAGCATCTCCTGGGGCTCCCCTTCACCTGCAGCTTGTCCACACAGCCTTGGAAGCTGCTCACAGACACCACTTGATGCTCATGCACAAGTCTCCTGGCAGAATCCCACAGAGCACCCTGGCTACATCATATGGGAAAGATTCACTCAGAGCTTTCCTTTTTCACATGATGATAAAACTCAAGTCTGAGATACACTCTGCTGCCACAGTGACACTGGCAGGCTCCAATCCAGCAGCTTTGCCTCTTCATTCTTTCAAATGTTTAGCAGCAAAAGCTAAAACCCCTTTCTGTGGGCACACTTCTGATCCACTTCCAAATCATTAAAGATACTAAATAAGCCTAGCCTCAGTGAGGGACCGTCACACAACCCCCTGCCTGCGCTCAGAGCAGCGGTCCTGCAGCGCGTTTCTATTCTCTACACCCCAACGAGTCATCGCTTGGGAGCGGGCAAGGCGCAGACCGCGGAGAGCAGCACCGGGAGCAGCGCGGGGCCGGCCTGGGCGCAGCGCCGAGGTTCGTGCAGCAGATCCTGCGAGCAGGGAAAAGTCTCTCCCAGCTCTCCAGGTCACTCCTAACCGACCCCTCGGACAGCACGGCGAGTACTCGACGGCAAGCAAGGGCTGCAGTCCTGGTAGGTGAATAGGCACCGCTTACCCGCGGTGAGGACCGATGCCTCTCCTCCGAGGGAGCTGCCGAAGGTAGAAGCAGTTGTGCAGCCTTTGGGCTGTGGGCAGTACCTCGACCCCTCTCCTGGGGTGCAGATGGGGGGGCAAACCTGCCTGCAAAAGGTGTGCTTAGGTAGAGGCCCTCCTGCAGCAAGTGGGTGAGCTGCAGGAGACAGTCAAAAAGGTTGTGTGGTATAAGGGAGGCAGAAATGGAGAGATTCAAATGCAGGTTGCACTGGACCCACAGCCTGGGGCCAAACAGCCCTCAACTCCCTCACCAGCACAGCCAGAAACAGGGAAAGTCAGCAAGGGTGGGGAATGGCAAATTGCAAGGACTAGAACGAGCAGTAGGAAGAAACCTCCATCAGAGTCTGAGGAGACCCTGCAGAACCGATTCATGGCTCTGCGGATGGAGGGGGACAAGGAGCCTGCACCAGACCCAAGCAGGACAGCCTGATCGGCTCCCTGTTGTGTAACTACTTCAGCCACAAAGAAAAAGCAACAGGTGATGGCAGCTCTCTGCTGAGAGGCAATCATTTGCCATCCCTCCCCACAAGCTAGAGAGGTGTGCTGCTTGCCAGGGGTTTACTGGAGTCCATGAAGATCCATCTGGTGTTAGAAGAGGTGACAGAGAGCTTATCGGTGAGGATTAAAAGGAGAGCAAGGCAAAGTGACACCACAGTGGGGGTCTGCTATAGGCCACCTGACCAAGAAGCAGTGCTGAGTGGATGAGGCCCTCTATAAACTTCTAGGAGCAGCTTCACATCCGCAAGCCCTGGTCCTTGTGGAAGATTTCAACCACCCCAAAGTCAGTGAGAATCAACACCCACAAACCAGGGACACCACCACACCTTTACAAAGGGCAAGACACTGACCACCTGCACATGCTTAGTCCCAGCTGAATACAGAATAAAGCTTAAACCATCTCCAAAGAAAATGAAGATTCTTGGGTGAAGGAATCCTTTTCTATCTGTAGAGCCCAAGAATGTCTGATTCCAAGCATACATCTGCTCCTTCCCAGTCCTTCAGCACCTCTGTCACCCCCTGCTCCTCCTTTTCCTCCACAAAAGCCCATCCTTGCACCCATGCAGGCACTCAGCCCCACGTGGGCTCAAGCATTGCCTACTCTCCATGCAGTAAGAACCCAACTTCCTCTCCAGCTAACGGAGCACAAGACCTTTCCTGGGTCTCCTCTGGCTCCATCGTACGTACAAAACCAGCTGCTTCTCCCAGAGAAAGAGAAGCCTAAACCAGCACAGTCTTGGTGGAAAGCAGAGGTCTTACCTTGCAATCAGATGACTTTGCATCAGAACTCATGCAATCAGCCAGCATCTAGCTGAGGATCTTCCCCAAGCCCTGGCTGAGTTCTACATTCACTCACTGCTTCACCATCAGGCAAAGAACCCAGCATGGGCATGCACACAGGCAGTGGAGATGGGATTTCCTGACACACTTTAGCTTTCAGTATAGATAGTTTGGAGGCAGCATTGCACATACCTGCCTTGCTGTTCCTTTGATGAGCTCTCTGAAGACCAGCTTCCTCGAATCATTTGCCATTCACCCACAGATTGCTGCACACTCCTTGGCACCTGGGTATTCAGGCCTTTGCCTGCCCACATGATGCTTTGGCTTCTTTTCCTTGCACATTTTGCAAAAGAAAGCACCATCAAGAAACTTACAGCCGGCAGCAACACTGCCTCTGTGCCCCTCTTCAGAGCTGCAGGCAGCTGCTCTAAACCCTCCATTTAGGGCCAGCCTTTCACAGATGACTTCTCAGGCAGTTGTTGATGCCTTTATCAGTCTTGCTCCCTTCCCTTTCTACTCCTCCAGGCAGGGCTCTGGGAGACACACTGGGCCCACCCCCATCCACAGCCACAGTGTCCCCCTTCCTCAGGCACCGTGTCCCCATCACCCCAGGAGACAGCTCACCAAGGGTTAAGAGAAATAGCCGCTTAAAGGGAGGGGGACACACACGACACCATTCTTCCTTGCAGTGCCAACACTCTAAAGCTTTCTTTCTGCTCAGCACAGCCTCTTTCCCACACCTCAGGTAAAGGTCTCCTCATCTCAGGGCATTCATTCATGCCAGACACGGGGCAAAGCAGCACCTGCAGACCAGACAGAGCCACACAGCAACTTCTCAAACTTCTGGCTTTGCTAATCAAGCCCAACTCTGACATGGAAACCAACAGGGGAAGGTTCAGCTACTTACCATCTCTACCCAGATGGTTCCCTTCAAATATACAGCCTAATATGCATAAATACTACAGCAGACTTACATCAAGACGGTTTAAAAATGCCTTGGCACTGTGGGAGCCTCACTGCAGATTGCTGTCAGGGAGCACACTTCTACCCCTCTGCGAAATGAAGACATGGCAGAGGAGCACCGAGCACAGTTAACAGCCACCTCCTACCTGCGAGCACCCTAACACCCAGGGACCACAGGAGCAGCAGCCGCTCCGTGGGGACGCTGCCTCGCTCCCCAAGCTGTAGACCCTCAGCTCCCGGTCCAGAGCGGCAGGGAAGGCTCTGCCCCTGCCTAACTGCAGCGGGCACATCCAGCCAGGATATGGCTGCTGAACGTCTGCTCCGAGACAGGGCTGTCTGCCTCGGAGAGACAAAGGGACTGGTTGCTGCTGGGGGCAAGCCGCGGATCCTGCCGCTGCCGCGGCGTGGGGCACGGGTGCCTACCGGCGAGGCTGCCCAGGATGCGGTGGCAGTGCCAGCCGTCCCTCGGCGTCTCCTGCTAGCGGAAGGCCCCCAGCGAGGCAGGGCCCCCAGATCCTCCAGCAGCTCGCTGCAAAGGAGGCACGTGTGGGAGGTAAGCAAACCTCACCTACCTTAGCTTAACTTTCCTCAGGGTCGCAGCCTGCAGGTCTCAAGCCTACCCGGCTGGGAAAGAAAGCAGCCTGACAGATGAGGAGAGCTGACCAGCACTTGCAGCATCTCTCACCTATGCAGAGCCCCCAGCCAGAGCCGCAGGCTATGCCAGAGCTGATGCATAAATAACAACAGAATAAAGTTGGGCCTAGGAAGGGGCTTTCTGCTCGGAGTTTCTCCTCGCTGCCCAGAATCGAGGCTTGTGCTCATGGCAGGAGCCCCTGTCAGCACCAAAGCCGCACGTCTGCGCACACGGCGAGCACCTCATGTATCCTAAGAGAAATTATTCGCAAGCACAGCTCCACCGAAATGCATTCCAGAACAACGAACCTGTTCTTTCCAATCCACAGCCTCGGAAACATACATGTTAAAACATCCTTTTCCTCACTGCCTGCAACTGTAGCACGCATCCTGGGAACAGAGCAGCCTGCAAGTGCAGCCGGGGAGCAGCCGGCCCCGCTCCTCTCCTCCCGTAGATGCCCACCGCACACTTCCATATGCTGCAGACATCCCGGGAATCGTCCCCAGGTTATCCACAGCCGCTGTAAGCCATGCAGTGCCCCCGCTCCCCGCACTCTTTGAACTTCTGCTCTCCTGAAAGCTGGAGTCTGACGTTTTGCAACTCCTGCAACACCGAGAAGGCTGCGTCCGCCACCAGCCCCCGCAAAGGGCTGGCGGCAGCGAAGTCCTTTAGCGAATGCTGCCCCCGGGAGCGGGCGGACAGGGGCTACCGCTGCGGGCAACCACCGCCAGCCTGGCACATCGCGGCTCGCACCTCGCTGCCGGCGGCTGAGGCTGCTCGGAGCTCTGCGGCGGTGGGCGAGAGGCTCTCCCTGGGGAGCGGAGCGGACGGCGGGGCCGGGGCGAGCATCCCGCGGGGGACGCCAGCCGCTGCTCCCGCCCCCCGGGAGAGGTACTGCCGGTTNGAGCTGGGGCAGGGACAGGGGGCTGGGGAAGTAGGAGCTTGAAAATGGAGGAGGGAGGAAGGGCAGAAGCCGGGATGGAGGGAGTGCGGGGAGCTAGGATGCTCGGAGGGTAGAGGATGGAGGAAGGAGGGAGGGAGGGAGCAGTGGGGTGCTGGAACTACTGCTTCTAAAATGGACCAGTTCTGCTAAGCCCAAACCAGCACACCCAGACTGAGCATTCCTGGGAGGGATGTTGGGAAAAGCTGTGCCTTCTCCCTGTGCCTCCCAAATCCTCAACTGCTTTGAGACTCTGTGCTGTTAGCCAGGGCCCTGACTCTCTCCACACATCCTCCTCTGCTGTGCTGTCTGAGAAGGATGCAGGGTGAGATACCTTTGCCCACGGCTCCTTAAGCCTTGCTTGGGCCTCGAGGAGTGACGCATGGTAGGCAAAAGAGGCAGCGTCTAGCACTGGGAAACTGGCAGGAGTGGAACAAGCTGGAGCAGTCCTACGGTGCAAGGCTGAGGGATGCAGCACCAGACAGTCAGTTTCCTAAGCTGCGAGGTCCCTGTAGCCTTGTAACCCTCCAGCCTTCTCTGCTCCACTGCAGTTTTATTTTCCTGTTTGTTTGTTTGCAATAGCAAGGAAAGGGAAAGCTTTTAAACCATCAATTAATTGGACTCTTGCATTAGGAGCAATGAACTATTATTTGACAGAAATTCATCTTCCCCCTCCTGCTGAGAAGAAATAAGCTGGAGGAAAAGAACCAGCTTCACAAGGGAAAAAGAAAAAAAANAAAAAAAAAAAAAAAAAAAAAAAAAAAAAAAAAAAAACAAAAAACCAAAAAACCACACACTAAAAAACACAAAAAAAAAAAAACCCAACAATCTGCTTCTGCTTCAGAGACAAATTATTCATAAGCCACACAGGTAACAGGCACAGGGGGCTTGGAGCTCATCCCTTTTACACATCATTGCCTTCAGGCCCACAGCTACCAGTCAATTGCTCTGAGTGATCCCTGGGCCTCTGCACCACTGACCCTGCCCAACAGGCCCTCCAAGCACTCATTATTCTCAGCACCGAAGAGCATTTCCTTACCTCGGGGCTGTGCTTGCTTTTCATTCATGATTGTGGCCCTCGAGGTCCAGATTCCCTGTCTGGGAGCTTCCTGCTGGTGTCTGAGCAGGGGCAGAGCAGGTGGCTGGGAACACACAGCCTGGCTCGCAGGGCTGGGGTTGCTTGCACACACAGCACAGCCTCAGGCAGTGGGAGATGCAGAGCCCACCTCTTGCTGCCACACCTGAGTCTTAGGAGGCTCCCCCAGCTGCCCTGAGATCTCACCAGGGACTGGGAAAGCAGATGTGCTGCCTGGCCCTGCTGCCCAGGTGGGCAGTGAAAAACTTTCCTTTCACCTCACCTGTGATGGGCAAACAAACACCCAGCCCAATGCAACCCTCCCTCACCAAATCACCAGGACTGGTCACATCCTGCGAGTCAGAGTGAAGAACAGCATGGCTGAGCTCAGTCCTGCTCCTTTCCCCTGCCTTCTTTCTTCCTCCTCTGCTCTTGGAAAGCTCAAGATGCAGCTCTTCCCCCCCAACTCTCAGCAAAGATAGCTGGATTCCAATTATTTCCATCTTAATTTGCTCTCTCTGGTTTCCCAGACAGTTGTGTTTTATTTAAAACCTTTTGGGATTTTTCTTTTTTTTTTCTTCTTTTTTTTTTTTTCTTTTTTTTCCCTTTTTTTTATGCTTAAGATAATTTAGCAAGGGAACAAACTGGGTAGAAACTGTTTGCAAATAAATCTGGCTTGGTTTGGAAATAAGGATTCTAACCATAAGAGAGAGAGGGTTTTTGAAACTGCCTTCTGATAGAAAGTGTTACATGAGTAGAGGAGGGGGAGGGAAGGCATCCAACTAGTTTTAAAATAGAGTTTGGTCATTTTATGAATGAGCTTATCTGGCACAGTTGCCTGCAAAAGCAAGGGAGTTTGGTGACCTAGAAAAATCCTGTTTGTGGAAGGAGCTGCTGTTGTTGTAGGACTGTAAATCCAAAGATTATGGAGAGTTCGGGACCCCACCCTATGCTCAGGAGCATGCAAAGGCAGGGAACAGCCACTGAGACCCCAAAAAGCCAGAGGCAGCCTCTGTCCCAGGGGCTCAGAGGGAAAAGACCCTCCAGGGTGTTCAGGGCAGAGCACTGGTCCCTTGGTCTCTGCTGCACCAGGCAGCCCTGAGAACTTCTCTGAGTCACTGCTAAGATTCGTTGCTTCTTAGACTGGATTGTGTTGGGAGAGACTTTAAGATCAGCAAGGCACAGGAGGGAAATCAAATGGTCTTAAGAAATAAGAGAGTTGTCCAAAGCAGGGCCTCAGAATAACAGTTGTACCACAGAATGGCTTGGGTTGGAAGGGACCCTAGAGGTCATCTGCTCCCTCCTGCCATGGGCAGGGACACCTCTCAACTAGAATCAGCTGCTCAAAGCCTTGAACACCCCCAGGGAGGAGGCAGCCACAACCTCCCCAGGCAGCCTGTTCCAGAGCCTCACTACCTCATACTGAAGAACTTCTTCCTCAGCTCCAGTCCAACCCTTCTCTCCCTCAGCTTCAAACCATTCCCCCTTGTCCCATCTCCAGACACCCTCATGAAAAATCTCTCTGCAGCCTTCCTGTGGGATCCCTGCAGCTACTGGAAGGCAGCTCTAAGGTGCCCCTGGAGTCTTCTCTTCCCTAGGCTACTGCAGGTCCAGCCCCAACGCTGCTTTCCCCAGCAGCAGCCTCCTGAGCTGTGCCCACGCCGAGTGTCAGCAAGCCTGCAGGGATGTGTGTGGCTCAGCCTCACCAGCAAGAGGTTGCTTGTTCCATGGTACAACCTAACATCTGCAGATCCAAACATCTGGGGGAAACAGCCACATCAGTAACCCCACTGCTTATTCATGGTGCATTATAAACCTCAGCAGCTAAATTAGCCCTTCCCTCTCGGCTGTGCTCCGAGGGGCTCTGCTCTCCAAAGTGACATGGAGCTGAGCTGTGCATCACTCAAACAGCTGCTCCATTTATCTTCATAGGTGGCTGTATTTCAGCAGAGGAGTAAATAACAGTGCCACTGTAAAACAGTGCCAGGCAACTGCACGGAGCACTGAGGGATTTCTGGGGACAAAAGACATCGCAAAAGGCAAAATTTCCCATTTGATTGAAATATAGACAGAAAAAAGGGAGGGGATTCTGCCCCTTTGCTCTGCTCTCCTCAGACCCCACCTGCAGTCTTGTGTGCAGTTCTGGAGCCCCCAGCACAGGAAGGACATGGAACTGATGGAGAAGGTCCAGAGGAGGCCACCAAGATGCTGAGAGGGCTGCAGCAGCTCTGCTGTGAGGACAGGCTGAGAGAGTTGGGGCTCTACAGCCTGGAGAAGAGAAGGCTTCCAGGAGACCTTAGAGTAGCCTTGCAGGATCTGAAGGGGGCNAAAAAAAAAAAAAAATCCATTTTATACCTGCCAGGGTTTGGTTGTTGTTTTTTTTCACCCCCCGCTTCAAGGTCCATAACAACTTCCTATTGCTAATAGAACCTGTCCAAATTAGAGACCTCTCAAGATAAGAACAGCTTTGAAGGAGCCAGCTAGCAGAATAAGCAACTTGTGGTCGTTACATAAAGGAGCCCATCTAATTATATAGATCTGTTTAGATGGCTCCAAGAAGTTAGTAGGATGAGCTAGATAAATAAGGAACATTCTGTGGAACAGTTTGTTTGCTGTCTCTTTTATGCAAAAGCAAATGCCTGTGGATTTAAAGGAGCAGAAGGCAGAGGCAGCATCTGCAATCCTGATGCAAAACTGAGGGGGGGGATACTGGAAGAGGCTGCTCCACCCTCTGCATCCTATAACTTGCATCTATGCCTGATGCATGTGAATGTCCAAAGCTTTTCACTGGCTGAGGCTGTGTCATAGAATCAAAGAGTGGTTTGGGTTGGAAGGGACCTTCAAGATCATCTTGTTCCAGCCCCCCTACCGTGGGCACCTCCCACCAGCCCAGGCTGCTCAAAGCCTCATCCAACCTGGCCCTGAACACCTCCAGGGAGGTGACAACCACAACCTCCTGGGGCAACCTGTGCCAATGTCTCCCCACTCTCACTGTCAAGAATTTCTTCCTAATCTCCAGTCTAAATCTGCCCTCCTCAAGCTTCAATCCATTCCCTCTCATCCTGTCTCACCCTTGTGTGATGGTTTGGGAGTTCCCTGCTCCCCCCCCCACTTTATAAAATCCCCCAGGCTAGACTCAGCCAGCTGGAAGTTAAGGACTGAAGCTCTATTTACAGCTCAGCACAATGTACAAGCAGAGATGTACACAACAGACAGGAATAGTTACAGACATAGACAAGTTAAAGGTAATACAGAAACACAATTCCCCTCCCAGCAATCAGAGTCCCCAGGAGGGGCTCCCAACCACCCTTCCACCTTCTCCCCACCCCTCTGCCTTACCCCAGGGTCTGCCTTATGTGCAAGGTGAGTTTGGAGGATGGGCCAGGGGGTTAGAAGCAGAGTGGTTAGTGAGGTTACTCAGCAGAGAGAAGACACAGCAGCTCCCAGACAGACCAACAGACTCTGTGTTACCTGTGTTTGTGTTCTTGTTCTTATCCATCTCAGCAAGCCTCTGAGTGCAGCAGACATCACCAGGGTTTGCTTTTCACAGCCTATAATATAATTTTCCCCATTAAAATATTCCAATCAGCCTCAAACCAGCACACCTTGTCAAAAGTCCCTCCCCAGCTCTCCTGTAGCCCCTTTCAGGTACTGAAAGGCTGCTCTAAGGTCTCCCCAGCTTTGGATGCATCCCAGGACAGAGTTTCTGGGCTGGCAGTGCACATTCCCACCAGATCCCTCAGGGCACCAATGTGCAGCAGGTGCACAGGCAGTTGCAGATCCAGGAGGTGTGAAATATGAAATCTGGAGGCCAGCACTGACATTTTGCTGGTTCATTGTTCTGCAGCCAGGCAGGTGGATTTCTGAGGAGCTCTGGGTGATGAGTTGCCTTCCAGGCCTGTTTCCCAGAGATGTGGGAGTCCTGCTACCAGCCTGGCATTATCAACCTTGAAACAGCTCCTGCCACAGTCACAGCCATCACCTTTGCTTGAAAAGCAGTGATGTGGCCCCATCCACTGAAGTCCCTGGTAGCACCACTGCACTCCCACCAAGAGCTGGGCACTCACTCTCAGCTCCTGCCTAGGCCATAGCTCACCTGCTAACAGCCTCCACTCTCACACCTCTGCTCACTCCCACTTTTGAAATCAACCCATTACCTTTAACTACCATTTCATCTCCCTAATATGTACACACATCTGTGTGTAGTTAGTGCCTAATGCTTCCAGAAGAGATTCCACACCCCCTCAGGTAGTGCACACACAGTGAAACAACCCTGGAAGATCAGAGCATTTAAATAAGGTTCAGAGAAGCTGGAGAGGGGAAACGAGCTTGGAGCAGTGCCACAAGTAAGGTCACACAGGCTTGGGAGGCAAAGCTCAGAATTAAACTCAACCACCTTTAGCCACAGCCTTGTGCTTTCAAGGTCCCTTCCAGCCCCTGACATTCTATGACTCTATGACTCTTTCAGGAAGAGTTCTGTCCTCTTCAGATACTAATAAGTATCAGCCCTGAGTGTTTGCAAAGTGTTTATCTTCACTTGCATCTCAGTTTTCCTTGCTTTTTGGTGTTGTCTTTGTTGTAATTACTGCCATCAAAGGATGTTTTCTCCTGCATGGATTCTGTTCACACACCAAAGAAAAAGGAAAGGAGTCATTTAAAAAGCAAGGCAAAAGAAAACCCTCCAAAAAATAAAAATCCCCAAACAAAAACCCCAACAAAACCAACCACAAAACTTATGTCTCTTTGAAATGTGGTCAAAGCAGAAGATTAAGAGACCTTGAAGTGAGAAATAACTAAGAAAGGGAGTAATGAAGAAATTGACTTCATACATCTCTGATCAGCAGATTGGTCCAAGGACTAAGTACACAGCTTGGAGAGGAAAGAGCTGCAGGCTGAGCTGGGCTCTGACATCAACTCACAAACTTTCTGGACCCAAGAGGAGCACTGCACCTTCCCCAGCTTGGCAACAGGTTCAGGTAACTCCAACCCCAGAGTCTCTGCTCTCTCTGTGACTCACTCTGGGGCAGATCAGTTTGCCCTTACATCTCCACCAGTTTCTAAAGCCTCTGGTCACCAGGGGAAGTCTTCAGGGATGGAGAAGCTCCTTTTATAGCTCCAGTTTCCAGAGGAACCATCAGTGCCCCAGGCTCACTTGGCTCTCAGGGCTGGCCAGAGCTGTCTCAAGTCAGCAAATCATAGAATTATAGAATGGGAAGGTTGGAAGGGACCTCAAGGATCATCTAGTTCCAACCCCTGCCATAGGCAGGGACACCTCCCACTAGCACAGGTCGCTCAAGGCCTTGTCCAACCTGGCCTTGAACACCTCCAGGCAGGGAGCAGCCACAACCCCCCTGGGCAACCTGTGCCAGTGTCTCACCACCCTCACTGCAAACAACTTCCTCCTAAGAACTCTAGGAACTGAGAATGCCTCTCTGAGCTGAGCTCTGAGCTGAGCTCTGAGCATCCCATTCTGATTTTCCCCACGGGCACACAGCATGACCTTGTCCAGCACTAATACTTGTGTGGAGAGTTAAGAAAGCAGAGAATACAGAGGCTCAGGCCTAGGATGGTCTGCATCAGCACCACCACCTCAGCTTGGGCTTGGACCAGCTGAGGATGCAACCCTCAAGTCTCTTAAGCCTAAGCATAGAGCAGAGTCCCTGAGGAGCAGCTGAAGCAAGGCAGCCAGCCCAGCACACCCCTCTGACGCAGGAACAGGTCTGTTGGAGGATCAAGAAGAAAGAGAAGCCAAGCCTGGAGTCTTCCTCTGCTCCCTTACTAACACTGACTAACCTACTAAGAGCTCTGCTGTGGCTGGGACTGATGGGGGACATCCACAGTCACTGCCACTCCAGTTGCAGCAGCAGCAGCAGCATGGAAGAAATACTTTGGGGGGGTTGATTTTTTTGTTGTTGTTGCTGAAGTGGCCTGATACTGTCCAGCCTCCCATCAGCATTTTCTTTTTGCCAGCTCCAGAGCAGACACAGAGCCCATCTTACAGGGGCAGACAGATGAGCAATAGCTCAGCAGTGACAGGGGTAGTTTTATTACAGCAGAATAAAGAAATTTCAGAGGGAAAAAGATGAGCTCAATATCAGATACAATTGAGGCTATTTGACTTCTGCTGCATGCATCCAGCAAAATGATGATGATGAATGGATCAGAGGAGCTTCATCTGAAAACGCAGGGAACTTGTTTCTTCCAGGACAGAAGTTACAAAAGGAAAGAGAAGTTAATTGTCAGTGCTTGGAGGTGAAGAGGTAGGTAAAGGGCATGCAGAGCAGAACACAGAACAAGCAGTTCTATAATCAAGTTCTTGTGTCAAACAGGGAACAAACAGCAGAGCTGCTGGAGAAAAGGGAGGGCATCTCTGCTGCTCACTGCTGCCTAATGAGAGTGTTAAAAGGAGATGGGAGAGGGAGCAGAAACCTCCAGCAGGATTTAAAAGTGCAATGCAGACTCACAGAGAGGAGCTTGATCTCCTCTTCATCACAAAGGTCAAAGGGAAACAGATGGAGTTGTATCAAATACATGGTGTGGTTTGGGTTGGAAAGGAACTTAAATGTCATCCAGTTCCACCCCCCTGCCAAGGGCAGGGACACCTCCCACCAGAGCAGGTGGCTCCAGGCCTTACCCAGTCTGGCACTGAACACCTCCAGGATGGAAGCATTCATGACCTTCCTGTTCTAGTGTCTCACCACCCTCACTGTAAAGAATTTCTTTCCAGTCTCCAGTCTAAATCTGCCCTCCTCAAACTTCAATCCATTCCCTCTCATCCCATCACCACAAGCCCTTGCACAAAGACCCTTCCCAGCTTTCTTGTAGCCCCCTCCAGGTACTAGAAGGCTGCTCTCAGATCTCCTTGGAGCCTTCTTTTCTCCAGGCCATCTTTCTAAAGCTAAAGAGAAGGAGTTCTTTCAAGCTGGAGATGACAAGAAGTGAACACAAAGCTTTCTCCTCTCCATGCTAATTCAGAACTGAGACATTGCTTTAGCACCAGAAGTGGGATCTGGATTGAAGTTTCAAGAGACAGGAGGCAGGAAGATGTGCTCATTAATATCCCAGTATAACAATAATCTCTGATAATATGAATTACTGCAAAACCCTCCAGAGAGCTGATAGAAATGTAGATTTACTCTCCCATCCATGGAGCTTCCCTTAATGCAGCTTATTCAGAAGCACTGAGTAAATATCAACAAGAAAGTTAAACTATTGATCAGGGAAAAATACTTCACAGTGAATAAGCTGCAGACATCTGGAAACAAACAAACTGGTGCAAGAAAGCAGCAGAGATATTTTGGGCATTTTGTTTTGCCAAAAGCCCAGCTGATGATTCACAGCTGTAATCTCCCATCTGGAGAGGAAGCAGGGGAGGAATTGATGCTCCCTGGCTGAAGAAGGAAACCTGTTGTTTGGTTTTGGGTTTGTCATATGGAGATGTGCAGGAGGGGTTTGCACTGTCACAGATTCATAGAATGGGTTGGGTTGGGAAGGAATTTAAACACCATCCAGTTCCAAACCCCCTGGCATGGGCAGGGGCACCTCCCACCAGCCCAGCTTGCTCAAAGTCTCATCCCACCTGGCCCTCATCACCTCCAGGGAGGGAGCAGCCACAGCCTCCCTGGGCAACCTGTGCCAGTGTCTCCTCACCCTCACCCACCTGAAGCAAGGAACACTTCTCTCAGAATTACTCTCCTTGAAGTGATCAAACCAGTTCCTGGGGATGGAAATGCCCTTGGCAGCACTTCCAGCTCTGCAGAAGGGCCCTGCAGGCTCCCCCACAGCAGCAGACATCTTCTCCTACTTGATCACTTCTCTTGCTGTTTAGGCAGCAATGCTCCAACCTTTCCAGTGTAGAGCTGGGGCTTGGCTGCCTTTCTAGAGCTACCTTGAGCCTCCTTTTTTAAAATGACAGGTGTCTAAAAAGTTCTGAAGGTTTGTTAAGCCAACATTTTACCACAGCCATATGCTGGGTATCAATCCCCCAGTGCTGCCCATCCAACTGTTGGATCAGACTGAAAGCACAACTCATCCAAGCTCTCATTTTGTGTGAGCTGTGCCCTGCCTGGGTCCATTTCTCTGGTGATTCATTTCCCCTCATCATAATCAGACCAACTGGCAAAGAATGCATGCCAGGGACTGGACAGCTTCCATTGGATGCCAACGTTCACAAACATTTTAAGAGGAGAAAAACAACAACAGCAATAGTCTGGAATCCATTGGCTGGCTGATGAAAACAGAGATATTCCTTAGCAAACACCAAAGCCAACCCTTGCCAAAAGAGGTTTCCTGGAACAAAATGGAATAAAGAGTTCACTTTTGCAGTTTGGGGGTGATGGTGCAGCCCTCCTGACTGCTCAGAAAGATCCTGGAATCACTCAGGGTGTGAGCAACAGCAGCAAGTTCCTCTAGGTGAATACCCCCAGAGCTAGGTAAAGAGGAGGAGAAAAGCCTCACACAACAGAGTGGGAGGTGAGCAGCACAGCAGATGCACTGCAGGTGCAGCACTGCTTGCATCTCAGGATTCCAAAGCCTGCTGCAGCCTCATGTTGACTCCAAGCATTCAGACCCTGCAATTAGTCTTGTAAAGTTGGTGGCACAGTGAGGTCCTCAGCCCCAGCTACACCTGACAGGCATGACCATGTTAGGTACATTCATGGATGAGTATCTTTTACAAGGGCTTGTAGTGCTGGGGTGGATTGAAGCTTGAGGAGGGCAGATTGAGACTGGAGATTAGGAAGAAATTGTTTCCAGTGAGGGTGGGCAGACACTGGCATGGGTTGCCCAGGGAGGTTGTGGCTGCTCCCCCCCTGGAGGTGTTCAAGGCCAGGTTGGATGAGGCCTTGAGTGACCTGTGCTAGTGGGAGGTGTCCCTGCCTATGGCAGGGGGTTGGAACTGGCTGAGCTTTGAGGTCCCTTCCAACCTTACCTTTCTATGATTCTATTTCCATACACAGCAACCCTCCCAGGAGCTATGCTGCATGACCAAAGTGCTCTAAAGAGCATAAGCCAGGAATGACACAAACCCATCTAAACTTCTGACTCCTCTCTTGTGTCTCCCATCCCTATCTATGGCAGGCAGCAAGGGAGAGATTAATTCCACAAATGAACCCTGACTGATGCAGTGCAGTTCTCTCCCATCCTTAAGTGGGATTCAAGGGCACAGACTGCAGGAGAAAACACAAAGCTCAAGTTTGTTGGGGTTTGTTTTTTTTTTTCCTGCACTGTTTATTTTGAATCATTTATTTGCAGCAGCACAGTAAGGGGAATATATAAAATAACATTTAAGCAGGCAAAACATGAGCAGCATCATTAGGAAAGCATAAAAGAGCTCAGATTACCAATTATAATAAAGTAATCTCTCAAGGAGCTTCCCATGCTGCAGAGGTGTGTGGGGTGAGGGAAAGACTTTAAATATGCAGAAATCTGGGGAGGGGGGAGAAAGACTTTAAATATTCAGAAATGTTGCTGCTTTAGTTTGTTTTCTGTTTTGGGGCTTGTTTTCCATTCCTTTATTTTTATCAGCTTGTCTATCAGAAATGTGACTGCATCACTTCTGCCAGGGAAGCCAAAAGATAGGAATATCACCAAATGACAGGGATTTGTGTAAAGCACTCTCTGAAGATAGCACAACAAAGCAGAGGCCTTGGCACAAGGCTCTCAGCACAGATGTTCCCCATTAAAGCATTTGCAAGTTCCCTCAACAGCAAGTTTCAATTTCACTTCTCTCTTAAAATTTCTCTTTGATGCTAGGAGGGGGGGAAGAAAAAAAAACATCCAGCAAGAGAATGGAAATGCAGAGGCTGAAGTGTTCCCCTGCACTGCCACACAAAGCTCTGTAATGGAGCTTCTGCTACGTGGCTGTCCCCAGAGACACTCTACCCCACATCGTGTGAGGAGGAGGAGGCAGGGGCTGCCAAGCTCAGGGGTGNCCTCCCTTGCCCTGCTGCCCACACTGCTCTTGCTGCAGCCCAGCACACAGTTGCTGTCTGGGCTGCACTCACTCTGCAGCCTCATCTTGAGCTTTTCATCACCCCAGACCCCAAGGTCCTTTTCCTCAAGGCTGCTCTCAGCCATTCCCCACCCAGCCTGGAGTTGTGCTTGGGTTTTTCTCTCTTGAGAGAGAAGAAAACTTACAAAGCCAAACCCAAATGCCTGGCCCTGCTGCACACATCACTTCAGCATCACTCCAGAGAAAGCAGTCCCAGGAAGGACTTGTTGGAAGAAATCAAACTTACTGAAAGGAATCCAAACCAAAAGACATCCACCAGGAAAAAGATGAAAGAACTCCAGCAAAGTGTCATTAAGCCCAAAGGGCTCTGACTAACACTTGGTAGAAGGCTGCAGCCTTTGAGTCAAACAGCAAAGGCTTGCAGCTATGCTCCAGAGAAAAAAATCAGTCCAGCAGAATTCAAATGGTAACAATTTGCAAGATATTCAGCTGTGGTTTCAGGTGGAAACCCACACAGTGACAGCTCACAGAGAATGGGTTGGGTTGGAAGGGAGCTTAAAGAGATCATCCAGTTCTAACCCCCCTGCCACGGGCAGGGACACCTCCCACCAGCCCAGGTTGGTCAAGGCTTCATTCAACCTGGTCTTGGACATCTCCAGGGAGGTTGTGGAGCACAGAAGCACAGAATGTGATCTTTGATCACATTCTGTGCTTCTGTGCTCCACAACCTCCCTGGGCAACCTGTGCCAGTGTCTCCTCACCTTCACTGTCAAGAATTTCTTCCTACTCTCCAGTCTCAATCTGCCCTCCTCAAGCTTCAATCCATTCACTCACATCCTATCAGAAGAAACCCTTACAGAAAGTCCCTTCCTGGCTTTCCTGTAGGCCCCTTGCAAGTACTGGAAACAGATTCTTGTTTAAAGCAAAAGAAAAAAAGCTTATAGTTAATAAAATGATCATCATCATTAATTCTTTAATTTCATTGTGTAATGCTTCTAGTTGGATTTAAAACTGCAGTGCCCAGAAGCTGGAAAGCAAACCCTGCAGCAGGTAAAGTGCTGGAGCATGGAAACACCAAACTGGCTTCAAATAGAAAGCAAAGCTCACTGCTCAGCTTTCATTGTCAAACATGATCAGCTCAGCCACAGCAAATGGTGACAGCCATGGTGGACTTCATGTGTTCATTAAGTTGCTGGCAGTGACACAGAGTTAAACAGCAGCAAAGCCTTCCAGAGAGTGCAACAGTGAGGGCTGTACCCAAGCAGGAAAATCAGCATGGAGAGCAAAATTCCACTTCCAAATCACATCCAGCAATGGCAGAAACTAACAGATCATGGCCACAGGTGCACTGCAAGCTGTGCAAAATACAGCCAAGGTCTTACTTACCATGGAGAGTGTCCTGCAGTATCAGTCTCAGATTAAGTGAGAATTTGTTTGCTTTCTTGCAGCTGATGTTCTGTGCTGACTCCTTCCTGCTCCACGCTGAACAGGAGACATTGGTCCCTGCACAAGGGGCAAGGAACCAACCACCACCACCCCTCCAAAGGCAGCTCTCCAACAAGCACTTCTCTGCTCTGTGTTTTGTGAGCTTTCTTCTGCCCTGGTTTTGCACAACGTTGGTGATGTCAAATCACATCCTGGGCTCCACCAAAAGCAGTGTGGGCAGCAGAGGAAAGGAGCTGATTCTGCTCTGGCGAGACCTCACCTGCAGTGCTGTGTCCAGCTCTGGGACCCCAACATAAGATAGTCCAGATAAGGTCACACAGAGAGCTGGAGAACCTCTGATATGAAGACAGGTTGAAAGAATTTGAGGTTGCAGTCTGGAGCAGGCTCCAGGGAGATCTTAGAGCTGCATTGCAATATCTGAAGGGGAGCTACAGGAAGGCTGGGGAGGGACTGTTCAGAAGGGCTTAAGACTGATAGGATGAGGGACAATGGTTTGAAACTGAAGCAACTGGAGATTTACGTTGGCCATCAGGAGGAAGTTCTGCACAATGAGAGTGGTGAAATCCTGGAACAGGCTGCCCAGGGCTGTGGTTGAGGTCTCATCCCCTGGAGACATTCAGGATCAGCCTTGATGTGGCCCTGGGCTGCCTGATCTAGGTGGAGATTAGGATGGGGATGGGATATGGATGGTTAGAGAGAACTCAGCTAGAACCAAAATTGCTCAAGTGACCCAAATATTTCCTCTGAAAGTAGCAGGAGGCAGCAAAGCAGAAGGGCTACAGAGAGTGCTGGAAACTACAGCAGCCTTTTACCTTGACCAGGCAACCAAAGCAGCATCTTTGCTCACGCTGCCAGTCAGCTGGGCACAGGAGGGCATCCCCACTGCCACTGGCAGGAGCTTCTCTCTGACAGGAACTGATCAACAAGAGCTGTCTCAGCTGGCAGAATTGGGGCTTCTACATTGGCAACCAAGTGGTCAGGAACTAGAACAGGCTGCCCAGGGAGGTTGTGGAGCACAGAGAGGGAGGGTGAGGAGACACTGGCACAGGTTGGCCAGGGAGGTTGTGGAGCACAGAGAGGGAGGGTGAGGAGACACTGGCACAGGTTGCCCAGGGAGGTTGTGGAGCACAGAGAGGGAGGGTGAGGAGACACTGGCACAGGTTGCCCAGGGAGGTTGTGGAGCACAGAAGCACAGAATGTGATCAAAGATCACATTCTGTGCTTCTGTGCTCCACAACCTCCCTGGAGGTGTTCAAGAAAGCTGTAGCCATGGCACCTGGGGACAGGGTTTAGTGGCCAGAGAGGTGCTGGGCTGATGGTTAGGGACTGGATGACCTTAGAGGTCTTTTCCCACCCAAACAATTCCATGAACAGCAACAACAGATTCTGAAGGTAATTTTTTTTTTAGCCTTGTTGATCAAGATTCCACTCCCCCCCCCCAAAAAAACAAACAAAATCCACCAGCCCAAACTTATTTCCTTTAAGCTTATTTAATGATATTTGAAACGCTTAAATTTTCTATTTCCCAGATCCTTGAAAACAGATTTTTTTCTTTTTATTTTTTTTTTTAAGTGACCAATATTTAATTCCAGAAACATACAACCTTATCAGCTAAGTCATAAAAGAGCTATTTTACAAACATACATCTGGATAATTAGAACAATAAAGTCTTCTTTAGACATTCAAACATGATCAGTAAAAATACAGGATTATTAATAAAGATTTTTGTGTATTTTTTTTTTAATTATTTTTAAAGAATACTTCCAGATTTTATTTTTTTTTCTTTTCTCTTTAAAGTAAAATCTCTGTTAAAGAGTACATGATTGTATGTTGTACAAAGAAAATAAAAATATTCTAGCATGAAGAGAGCTCCACAAGACTTATTCCAAAAGAAAACAGCAGTGTTTTGGCTGCAGTATCCCTTTTGCAGTACATCTGCTTGTCAGTTGGCACCTTTGGGGGCAGGGAATGAAGGGATTTCTTTGGGCAACAGGGAGGAAACAAGGCCAGGTATCATCAAGCACTGAGATCAAAATCAAGGGGCACCTGCTGGAGCATCAGCTCCCACCTCTAGCAACATCAGAGTAGCTGAGCTGAATGAAACCCCTGGAAATAAGCCACGGTGCTGCCACCTGAGAGCTGACCCAAGCTTGGCTCTTGTGGTGTGCACTCCTCAGCCTTCTTCCTCATGTGGAGTGCATCTCCCCCTCCCTACAGACAAGGGATGCTTGAACCACAGTGAGCAAACAGCAGCCTGCCCACACCACAAGAGCTTTTGCTCTTCCATCCTTCTTCAGGAGAAGGAAATTCCCCTTTCCAGAAAGCATCCATCTGACTTTTTTTTTTTGGCTTGTCCCTTAGCAGCAGAAGGGAAATCACTTCTCAGGAGGGCAGGAGAGCATGGTTGCTATACTAGCTTGGTTGCTATACTACATCTTTGTTCCCAAGCTAAGAATTTTTTTGCTCATCTTATATTTGGGGAAGAAAAAAAAATAAATAAAAAAAAAGGAATCCAACCAGTGGGGAGGAAGGGCTGGGTGCAAAGAAAGCAGAGCACATTGTCCTGCTCTGCTGGCAGGCTGAAGAAGGGAATGCACCATCAGTCAATCACCAATCAGGGGCAAATGAAAATGCTTCCTTAGACTGGAAACTAAATCTAAATCAGAGTCATTTTATGGCTTAAAGAGGTGGGGGTGGGGGGGGAAGTGAGAATCCTGAATAGTGCATTTGGGTTCCAGCTCCTTTCACACAGTGAGACATGGTCTGAGATCTGCCACCCAGTAGATGTGCCAGAGGGGGAGCAGAGGCTCAGCACCCTGCCAGGCTGCTGCTCTCAGGAGATAATGGGTCCCTGACCACACCATTATTTCTCTAGAGGAGTAATGCCCTGTCTGTAGGGATGATCAATGCAGCAGCAGGCAGCCAGCTGAAAGCAAAGCCAAGCAGGGCAGAGCACAGAGTGTGCTCTCTCTACTGCCCACAGAACTTGCTCTTCTCCAACAGCCCCTCAAGTTCTCTGCCATCTCCTGGCCTGCAAACTGTTTTACCCAGCACAAAGGCTTCTCTGCCATCAATCTTCAGCCTGGCACAAAGTGTGGGTGTTTCCCCTTGCACATCTTGAGACGTGAGAGGGGCAGAACTGCTCCTGTCCTTCCAATGGATTATGGCCAAGGCAGCATGAAGAGACCCTGGGGACAATCCCACTCTGGCAGCTCCAGAGGCAGAACCTCCAGGATGCACCAACACTGCATTCCCAGCTGCTTCACTGCTGCTACAGCTATTAAAGATGAAACAACACAGTGATGGATGATGCTACAAAATGCTTATGCAAAGGGCACAGGGTCAGAAGCAGGATGGGCAGGTTGCTGCCCCATGGCCCATCCAAACAGCTCCATGCTGCTCACCAGGAACCTTCACATTCATGCAGCTTGCACAAAACAAGTTACAAGGAAAGAGCATTAAGTGACCAGGCCTTCAGAGGTGCCATCTCTGCTGCTCTCCCAGCATACTCTTGAAAAGCTCTCCCTGATAGACTTTAGTGGTGATTTTCAATCAGCCACAGAAGCCTGCTGCAAAACTTGTAGACAGCTACAGCCAGAATAACTGCTCCTGTCTCTGGAGTGTGTAGACCCAGGCAAGCATCATGCCAAGGGTCTGAGGGGGAGAAAGGGCCTTAAACATGAAGTCTGGCTGCAGCCCAGTTCTCTCCCTGGCAGGATTAGGGAATGGATGCTCCATCAGCACCAGGCAGCACTCTAGTTCAGGGGCTGGATGTTCATAACCAAAGGAACCCTAGGGCTGAGGTGAGGAGGGAAGGTCTCACCCACTGAGAATGGAACCACTCAGGTAACACTGACAGGAAACTCAGAGAGGTGCAACAGGACAGGCCTTGGTGGGTGCCAAGGAGGAGGAAGCTGCTGCCAGCCCAGAGGAGAACCCTTCAGCTTGTCTTGGCAGTGTAATGCTCTGCTGGTGAAAAACAAAGGCTTGTGCAACTGGCTCTGGAAGCAAGAGAAATTCCTCCCTGCTCTAGAAGAGTTCATGGCTCCAACCTTCACATCACTTCTGCTCAACCTCTGTCAACCTTCACACAAGCTTAACCCTAACAGGGAGAACAAGAACTGCACCAGTAAAGAAAGGACAGATCTGACTTCTTGCCAGCACCTAAAGGTTGGTCTGAAAGGAGCAAGGAGAATGATCTTTATGCTGACCAAAGCCAGACTCCCAGCACTTCAGGCAGTGATGCAAACATTGCTATAGCAGTCCTGAGCTGTCCATGGGGCTTACAGGCTTGGCACAGCCTAAAACTTGGGAAGAGGGTACAAAGGAGTGTGTCTTACACACCTCCCACTAGCAGTCCCATCCATGGTGTCTGTGATGGCAGGGACAGCTTCAACCATCCTGTGCCAAGCAGCAACTCTCTTGCCCTAGCACCAATTTCAGAGCAGAGGCACAGGCAGCTTAGGTTATGCAGTGTGAGTTCTGCTGGCAGCCTGATATTGACCATCTTGTTCCCAGACTAGGAAGGAATTCCAACAGCAAAACCCATCAGAGCAGGCCTACAGAGAGCTGTTTCAGCCTTCTCTGTTTTGCACACCTCTGTTGAGTCAGAACACACTGGTTGGCACAAATCAGATTTTCTTAAAAAGAAACAACCCCCACAACACCCACCTGAAACATAAAAAAAATCATCCCAACCCCACCCCCCTAAAAAAAACCCACCCCCAAAGCCACCCCAAGCCCTCAGCGAGACATACTTCCAGGTACTGAAACTTACTGGCCCTATAATCAGCAGTACCTGTGGCTAACTCCAATGGCAGCCCTTGTTCAGTAGTGAATCAGGGGCACCTCTGCCCCATATCTTTGAAACACTTCTGGGTTTGCATTTTTGGTTTTTTGGTTGTTGGTTTTTGTTTGTTTTTTCTCTTTCTGATCCAGAGGAGAGTTAAAAAAGTGCTGCAGGTCCAAGTATTTTTATCACTTTACAAAGGAGACAATGATCAAAGCCAACAAAGTCAAGTTAAAAAAAAAAAAAAAATTAAATTCCACCTATCTTTCTCCTCTCCCAGTCCTGCACATCAACAAAGGAGACTCCAAATGGGAGAGGAGAAGGAAAATTTGCCCATCTTAAGTGCCTGGCAATTTAGTGCATGGAAAACTCTGGTTCCAGATGTGGGGACAGGAGCAGTTGCCATGCAGTTGCTGAATGCAGATGGTTCCAGCCTCAAGCCATCCTAACACCTTCACAAGCAGCTCTTCACGTGGCAGTCTGAGTGCCAGCAGGGAGTGCAGAGTCCAGTCCAGTGAAGTCAGAATCCAGCTGCACAGGGGTGGGGGACACCCTCTCCCCTCAGACCTGACCTTTGGTTCAGGAGCAGTGGCAGGCAAGGGTGTCCTGTATGCAGAGGGCTACAACTGTCACTACCCAATTAAAACAGAACAACAACAACAAAAAGGCAGATTAAAAAAAAAAAATTAAAATGTGCTTTTGATACACGGAATGAAGTCAAATAAATACATTGATTTTTTTTTTTAATGTCTAAATAACATTTTTTTATATCCTACACCCAAAGCTCTGTACATTTGGTTTGGTTTTTTTTTTTTTTTTGTTTGTTTTTGTTTGTTTATGTGTTTTTGTTTTTCTGTTCTGAATTTCTGGTAGCAAGGAGAGAAGCAGAATAAAGTATGGTTCATGTTTGGATGAGCCAAACCCTTTCAGCTCAGAGTCCACGAGGAAGACAGCAGGTAGCTGTGTCCTTCATCCAATCTTCAGCCACTCCTGAAAACCTGACCAGCTTTAGTCTGAAGGAGGAGGGGGGGAAAAAAAAAAAAATGAAGAGGTTGGTGAGAAAGAGGAGTGCAATGAAGGATGAATGCCCAGCACCTCTGAGCAGAGGCAGTGTGTTATGTGAGAGACAGCACATCCATTTAACCCTAGGACCTCTGTTAGCAATTCCAGCAATTATCTGGGATCTCTAGGATGCCTGAGGCAAATTTAAAAGGGACTCATGGCAACCACTTTACAGAGCATCAGAGACACCTCAGAGAAAGACAAGACAGATTATCATCATTTCACACATTCCAAAAGCCTCCCCTTGGGACTTTACATCAATCTAGGCTTCTTGGAAGTTGTACATCTTGAGATGCAAGCCTTTGGCAGGAAGGGGTGAGACAGCTTGCAAACAACAGCACAGGATCACAGGATGTTGGGGGTTGGAGGGGACCTCTGGAAAGCTGCCTCCAATCCCCACCCCTGCCAGAGCAGGTCACACAGGGACACATCCAGACAGGACTTGAAAGTCTCCAGAGGAGGAGACTTCACAACCTCTCTGGGTAGCCTTTCCCAGTGCTCTGTGCCCCTTACAGTAAAGAAGTTTCCCCCTTGTGTTGAGGTGGAACTTCCTGTGCTGTAGTTTCCATCCATTGCCTTCTGTCCTATCCCAGGGCACAAGTGAGCAGAGGCTGTCCCTGTCCCTTCCTTCCTGCCCCCCCGCCCTCAGATATTTATAGACATTGATTAGATCCCCTCTCAATCTTCCCCTCTCCAGGCTCAGGTCTCTCACCCTTTCCTCACAAGGCACATTTTCAGAGGAAGGAACAAGCACCTCTGCACACGAGAGCCTCGATGGATTCAACTGACCTTTGCTGGAATCAGCATGGGCTCAGCCCTCAGAGAGCTGCTGGAGCAGGTGAAACGTTTTGGATGTGTGAGAAACATTAAAAATTGACTTTGTGCTCTTTGTTTAATGTTTGAAGCTAGAGTGGTACCAGCTACCAATTACCCACAGTCTGGCTGCACACCTGAGTGCTCTCCCATGGAGGCTGATCCAGCCAGCCCTTGGCGTCGCAGAATGGTGTAGTCTTCCTCAACCTCCTGAAAAACAAAATCCACCCCAAAATTCAAGTGGCTTTCTCTTTTGCATCATAGAATGCTCTGGGTTGGAAGCGACCCTCAAGATCATCCAGTTCCAGCCCCACCTGCCACGGGCAGGGAGATCTCCCACTAGAGCAGGTTGCTCAGGGCCTCATCCAGTCTGGCACTGAACACCTCCAGGATGGAAGCATTCATGACCTTCCTGGGCAACCTGTTCCAGTGTCTCTCCACCCTCACTGTAAAGAATTTCTTCCTTATCTCCAGTCTCAATCTGCCCTCCCCAAGCTTCAATCCATTCCATCTCATCCTTTCACTATAAGCCCTTGTAAAAAATCCCTCCCCAGCTCTTCTGTAGCCCCTTCAGGTACTGGAAGGCTGCTTTAAGGTCTCCCTGGAGCCTTCTCTTCTCCAGTCCAAACAGCCACAGCCACCTCAGCCTCTCCCCACAGGGGAGGTTGTCCAGTCCCCTGATCATCTTCAGGGCCTCCTCTGGACCCTCTCCAGCAGCTCCATGTCCTTCTTGTGCTGAGGGCACTAGAACTGGACACAGTGCTCCAGGTGGCTCTCAGCAGAACAGAGGGGCAGAATCCTCTCATTTCCCAAAGAGGGCTATGAAGAGAAGCTTGACTGCCATGGAGTGGTCTGCAAACACCTGTGTTTCACAGTGACCCACACTGGATCTCAGCTCCTCTGGCAGCATCTTTGTGAGACCTTCCACTGGCATGCAATACTCCACTGCCCAGACCTGTTAAACTCAAGGTTGGTCACTGACTCAGTGTTTTGGTGTGTCTTACATGGCAAGATGCTGGAAATCTTCTCCAGCAGTGGCTGTCATGCAGAGGGAATCCCCACCACATATGAAAGATCACTCTGAGCACAGTCAGACTGAAAACCTTGCTACTGGTCTTCTGCAGCTTAGCACCTTCATTGACATGAGCAGCAGCTAAGTTTTTCATGTCAGAAATTCATACTCCTTAGGCCAGGGGCCCCTTCACAAGTCCACTGCTGCAGACTCACATCGGTTTTGTCCTATCCCCGAGGAACCTCTCCAAATTCCAATCAAAGTAGGCTCACATCCCTGCTAGCTCCAGCAGAACTGCTTTTGCCCCTCCCAACCCACAACTCCATGCAAGCAAAACAGCACCAGATCTGGACTTCAAAAGCTTGCAGAGATGAGAGGCAAAGGCACAAAGAGGCACAGTTGCCTTTCTTCCCGCTCAAAACGAGTTCCAAGCTCTTTTCTAAAACGAAGCCTGAGGAACATGCAACCCTTGATGCATGCCAACAGGAACATGCTGCCATACCTTTAGCTTTTCAAGGTCATCCTCTATCTTCTGGATGTACTGCATCATCTGCAGGCGTGACTCTAGAGAGAAGGGAGGGCTCGCTACAAAGGAGCAGGACTCTTCCACGCCAGCCCAGCGTGAGGCCATCATCTCCTCAGCAAAGGGGGAGCTTCCTCCATCAGACTGGGTGTCCCGTGGGGAAAGTGGCTGCTGCTGGGCAGAGTCCAAAGAGCTGTGGCCACCTGCAGTGCACTGCAGAACTAGAGAGGACACCTCCTCGTCTGTTGAGCTCTCCTGCACCGTTCCATACCCATCAAGGATCAAATAATTTCCTGTGAAGAGAAGAGCTTTTTGCCACCATGTCCAGCTCAGTAATCACCAAGAAGCACTGAGCTGTAGATGGCTTGAGCAGGCTTTAAGAAAGATGAGTGGTGAGAGGCTCAGGACTTGAGACACTTGAAAATGGGTAAGAAAAAGCATTTGTGAGCAGTGATCATATCAGACCAGACCAATTTGGTTTTGAATTAGGCTTCAGAGATCATGGCAGGGTTTTGGACTGCAGTTTGAGAAGGACACCATTAGATGAGCTCATCACCTGCCTTCCTCTTTGCCCCAAAAATCCATGCCTGAAAACCCTGCACTTACTAATGGTACCCAACAACTCAGGCTGCTCAATTTCCACCACCCACTTACTAGCTGTAGTACTGAGGATGCTTTTAGATTGGTTAGCTTTAAAATTCAGCTTTTATCAGCACCAAGCTAAAACAATCAGAGATAGGAATTCTTTCCCAGTCTGCACCTAGCAGTAGGGTTACATCAAATAATTTTCTCTATGGTGTTACAGGAAAGCTACCAAGCAAACCCAAGCAATCTAATTTTGGTATCCCTGCACAGTTAAGAGAGCAAACAGCATAAGAGGTGACAAATAAATTAGATGCTCCAAGTTGTTGGCTCAGTTTTAATAATTTAAAATGTCTCTGTAATTCATGGAAAGAAAAAAAAGTCTTTTCAATATGCAGTTGGGAGGCAGCATTCAGACAGGCACAAATTGGCTTATTCACAATGAATAGAATCCAATTTTAAAATGAAAGGATATTTATGGCTAAGCAATTTAAAGACAAATAGTCAAATGGAGGCTACCTACTAGAGGCTACTTCTACCACAACAGGCATGTGAAACCAACCTCAGCTGGTGTGCTAAATGCATTGTCACTGTGTTGGCTGATCCAATCCACAAGATTTTGCAAACAAAGTGTGTAAAGTCCCCTCAAAGTGCGCAGAGCTGGTTTTCTGCTGAGTTAACAGCTCTACAACCTTCTTGAAGGCTGGAGTAGATGGTGAAACACTGGAACAGGTTGCCCAGGGAGGTTGTGGCTGCTCCCTCCCTGGAGGTGTTCAAGGCCAGGTTGGAGGAGGCCTTGAGTGACCTGTTCTAGTGGGAGGTGTCCCTGCCTATGGTGAGGAGTTGGAACTAGATGATCTTTGAGGTCCCTTCCAACCTAAACCATTCTGTGATTCTGTATACTTTGAGATACTGTTCAGGTAACTGCCAAAGTTACAATGTGTTGTAATAACAACTGGACTAACAAAACCATGAAGCTTTTAAGAGTTTCAGACTAAGGTAAGGTTGCAGGAGACAATTACAATGCAAAGCTAAACTTTATTTTCTGAAGCTTAGAATCACAGCATTTTGGTTGGAAAAGGCCTCCAAGATCATCCAGTCCAACCATTAACCCAACCCCACCATGGCCACTAAACCATGTCCCCAGGTGCCACTTGCACACATTACTGGAACCTCTCCAGGGATGAGGACTCCACCACCTCATTGGGCAGCCTGTTCCAATCCCTGACTACTCTTGCAGGGAAGAAATTTTTCCTAATCTCCAACCTAAACTTCCCCTGGCACAATTTCAGGCTTGATTAGGCAAAGCCATCATCCTATCTACAAAACAGCACAAGTCATGGGGGCTCTGTGTGTCACACTAAGGAAGTGCTTTGCCTTCAGGGAAAATGTCCCAACAGCCAGTTGAAAGATAAAGCAGTCCAGTGGCAAAGGCAATCAAGAGCTTGCATTGTGCCCGGTGGCTCTGTAATTACAGACTGTCACAGTCATCCCACAGTACTTCAGCTTCTCCTTTCATGGAATAGAGAATTCATTAGGTCCCTGTTTGCACAGCCCTTTTCAAAGCTAAAACGACTGCCAAGGTCTGAGAGTCGATTTGAAATGCCCTATAATGTTGGATGTTAGGAGGAAGTTCTACAGTGAGGGTGGTGAGACACTGAACAGGTTGCCCAGGAGGTTGTGGAGCACAGAGAGGGAGGGTGAGGAGACACTGGCACAAGTTTTCCAGGGAGGTTGTGGAGCACAGAAGCACAGAATGTGATCTTTGATCACATTCTGTGCTTCGGTGCTCCACAACCTCCCTGGAGGGGTTCAAGGCCAGGTTGGATGAGTCCTTGAGCGACCATGCCCCAGTGGGAGGTGCCCCTGCCTATGGCAGGGGGTTGGAACTAGATGATCTTTGAGGTCCCTTCCAACCTTACCATTCAATGATTCTATAAGCAAGAGAGGAAGTTTGTAATCCTGCATGTGCAGGGACTATGGCTCAATGAGTGAATGAAACCTGCTCACCTGAGATCCGGATTTGCACATCCTCTTCCTCCTTCCTTTCCATCAGTTCACTTTCAGACGGATTTTCATCGCTGTGAGCTTCTCGAGCGTCAAAGAAATGCTCCCCACTCTCATCAGCACCCACCCCTTCCAGCTCTGCAGTTGCCATCTCCAGGTTCAGACCCATCTGGTCTATTGCCAAGGTACTGCCTGGTCTGGGCTCTCTCCCCACCAGCTGCATGGCATCCCCTGAAGCTGGCGATTCGGCTGAAGTCCGGAGGCCATAACCAGCTGTGGCTCCGTTAGTGCCGGTTCTTGGCAGTGTTCTGTCTGCTCCAGGCTGGTGAAGTTTGTTGTTGTCAGAGTGCTGCAGTCCAGGCTCGTTTCCACTCTCAGTTTGGGCTTCTTGAGAAACGGTCCTGAACCTGGGATAGCTCTGCCAGTCTTGGTGGGTGCCCTTCTCAGCGAAGCCAAGCTGCTGCACCAACAACTGCTTCAGCAGGCCCACTGCAAGAGGAGGCAACGGGTACAGGGCTTCAGCACCTCCCTAACAGCAGCTCAAACACAAAGGCCACCTTTGGGAGTACCCCGCAGCAGCCAGCCCTCTCTTTGCTCCTGGTAGGAAAACCAGGGACAAACACAAACACCTAAGGCCTGAAACCTTTCTCCACATTTTGCCTTACCAGCAAGAGCAAACAGGTCAGCACAACTTGCACCTTCCTCAAGGCCAGGCTGGACAAGGCCTTGAGCCACCTGGTCTAGTGGAAGTGCCACTGCCAATGCCAGTGGGGTCGGAATTAGATCACAGAAACATAGAATGGTAAGGTTGGAAGGGACCTCAAAGATCATCTACTTCCAATCTCCTGCCATAGGCAGGGACACCTCCCACTAGTACAGGTCACTCAAGGCTACATTCAACCTGGCCTTGAACACCTCCAGGGAGGGAGCTCCAATGTTCCTTGCAACTCAAACCATTCTATGAACCTAGGAAGAATTCTATCCAAGCTCCTCCCAAGTCCTCAGAACATCTGTAGCTAGACCTTGTCAGGCTCACATATCAAACCTCACTGTAGGGTTTGACAAAAAAACCCATGCAAAATCATCGTTCTGCAGCTGAATCTAATCCAGTGCCCTGAAAAGAAGTGCTCAGGTTAATTGCATTGCCTTTTAGAAAGCCACTGCCTAGCAATGGCTCCAGGCAGCACTGGGCAAAGCTCTGCCATACAGTTTTCTCATCAAGCACCTCATGGGCAGTAAGGAACAATTCATCCCCACCATCATTTACAGTGAGGGTGGTGACATTGGCACAGGTTGGCCAAGGAAGCTGTGGATGTCCTCTCTCTAGAGGTGTTCAAGGCCAGGAGGGATGAGGCCCTGAGGAACCTGGGCTAGTAGGAGGTGTCCTTGTCCATGGCGGGAGGGCTGGATCCAGATGATCTTTGGGGTCCCCTCCAACCCAAACCATTCTATGAATCATTTTATACATGAAAAACCCACAGAAAAAGCAAACACTGAGATGCCTAAAGCTAAAAAAAAAAAGGGCCAGGGTAAAGAATCATAAAATCATTTTGGTTGGAAAAGGCTTTTAAGATCATTGAGTCCAACTATCAGTGAACAAACTCAGAATTCCCTGCTGTCAGATCCATTTCATTTTGCTCTGATCTACAGCATAGAAATGGGCTTCATATTTTATCTTAGCTCAGTGATTTAGGTGGCTGACCAAAGAAATTCCAGCTCCACATCCCACCAGACACTGCCCACAGATACTCACAGTTCCTCAATGCATCCAATGCCCACTGCCCTTCTGATACCGAAGGTAAACTGCCGGCTGTGTGCTCAAAGCATGCAGAAGAATCTTTAAGTGTCAGGTCAGCCTGCTGCACTTTATCAAACTGTCTTTCTGACACTAGAAGACTTTCTACCTTGGACTTCTCAGACATGATGGGTGAAGAGGACTGAGCATTCAGTATTAAAGGAGATTCGAGGCCCAAATCTTTATCTGTTGAACAGAAGACAGACACTCAGGTTAAACAACCATGCCAGAGGTGATTCTAAACTGCAGAAAATTCTGCCTCACACTGAAATCTATGGAAACACTAAAAATTACAGCTCTTGAGTAGGGGCTTGAGGAAAGGGGAAAAAAGCCCCAGTATTTCCCAGCAATTCATAAAGCAAAACAGTGACAGGTACATTTCCAAGAGGGTCAGTATCATCTCTCTACATGACTTCTAAAGCAGCTATTCCTTCCCAGAGCTACGAAAGCATCCCCAAGGAATACAGCTTGGCACATTTGCACCCCATGGAGCAAATCTACTGACATCATTCCCCTGAGTCACTGTTTCACCTGGACTTTGTAGGCTACTGGCAGGAATGTCATGCTGCTCCTTGAGCTTCTGTTGCTCCTCTTCCTCACGTTCTTCTCTGCAGGGAGGAAAGAATGAACATGTTCTTGCAGGCACAAGTATCTGAACTGCTGCACGAGAATCCCTGCTTTGGCTGGCAAGCTTTGAGCAGAAGGAGGTGTGCTGGGAAAGCAAAAAGCAGCCCTTCTTCCCCCAGCTACTTACTCGCCAGGTCCTGACTGTGGTAATGGAATCACTCTTCTGCTGCTCCCCATTTTTACAGTCCCTGCCATCTGAGCTATAAGGTCCTGCCATCTGCAACAGAAACATCAAATAAAAGCATGCAAGACATGAAGCGGAACGAATCCTTCTCTACTTAATACCTCTTAAATGCAGCTAAAACTATCACTGCTTTTCTTATCAACAGGAGTACCTTCTCCTTTCTTTTATGTTAATGCTGTGACATTCAATTCCTCTGTAACACATTGCAACCACGAGTGAAGTGTTAGAGCATAATGTTCACCTCATCAGGATAC
Source organism: Ramphastos sulfuratus (assembly GCA_013399055.1). Taxonomy (NCBI): domain Eukaryota; kingdom Metazoa; phylum Chordata; class Aves; order Piciformes; family Ramphastidae; genus Ramphastos; species Ramphastos sulfuratus. The sequence goes on along the minus strand of WBNM01000655.1, from coordinate 97,529 downwards.
TCTTCTGCAGCAGGGAATGAGTGGCAGGGCCTTAGAAGGATTTGTCAGGTGAGGCAGTTACTTTATATATAAATTTCACATATTACTGAAGAGTTTCCTACATGACACACTAGAAGAGTTGCTATGAATCATACAAATAAGTCTATGCCCTGCTTGTGCTTCAGAAGAAAAGCATTTCTACCCTAGAGGACAGAAAGCCTTCAGCTAGGGAATCAAATCCATGCACTGGGGTGCTTACTAACATCAGCGTCTGCAAAGCTCAACTGGTTCTGCATGAAGATGCAGGATTTTAGTTACTTATCTGGCAGTCAGTTGCACAAGGTCAGGATTGGAAGGGTAAATAAAAGGATTTTTGAGGTCAGAAAAGAGTCTGGGGTGATCCAGACAGCAAGCAACATCAGAAGCATTGAGTGTGCCTGTGGGGTGTTTGCTTCCATACCTCTGTGTGTGTGCTCAGTAACGTTTGTGCTTTTCGTAAGCAGGGGGAGACTAATCTTGGCTGCTTCCTACACAGGCCAACGGAGCTTTGCTTTCAGCTAAGCTTAGAGAAAAGACTCCTGGACACCTGCAGAGTTAACTACAGTGAAAGATCTCCCGAGTGCAACCAAACCAAGAGCAGGTGAAGCTGAAGCCATTACTTACACATTCTTTTCTGAAACAGTCTGTGCCACCAGTTCATAAATATGAGCCCCATTTTCTGACATGGAGATGACAAAGAAAGCTTTGTTATCTGAAACAACACAAGGAGAGAAGGGTTTAACTGCATGCCTTGTCCCACAGAGCTTCCTGAACATGCCTAAAACTAGGCATAACCTCAAGTAGAAGCAAGGACTGATGAGACAGCCTTCCAATGCTCTGATAGACCAACATCCATCTTTCCCCAGCCAGGAATTAGTCAGTCCTGAAAGAAAAGAACCATCACTGCCCAAACACTGGGCTGGAATGTGCCCAGAGAATGGCAAGGAAGCTGGTGAAGGGTCTGCAGAACAGGGCTGGTGAGGAGCAGCTGAGGGAGCTGGTGGTGTTCACTCTGGAGAACAGGAGGCTGAGGGGAGACCTCATTGCTCTCTACAGCTTCCTGAAAGGAGGTTGCAGCGAGGTGGAGCTTGGTCTGCTCTCTCTAGTACCAGGTGACAGAAGGAGAGGAAATGGCCTGAAATGGTGCTAGGGGAAGGTGGATATCCAGGGAGCTGGATATCAGAAAAAATTTGTTTGCTGCAAGAGTGGTCAGGGATTGGAACAGGCTGCCCAGGGAGGTGGTGGAGTCACCCTGGAGGTGTTCAGGAAAGGTGTGGTCAGGGCACCTGGGAACATGGTTTAGTGGCCATGGTGGAATCAGGTTGATGGTTGGACTAATCTTAGGTCTTCTCCAACACAATTTTTCTCCTCTTTTCCCTCCTAATACTTTCTGGAGTACCTTTCATCTAATACAATCAGAGCACTTCAATTTAGAAATCTATTTAAAACTCAAGCTGTGCTTATTAGTGATGCAAAGAAGTTAAACAGCTCATACATACAAAGCAAGATGTTGGACAACCAAGAACTAAGCCCACACATTTTTCCATGTTCTACTCTGGAACTCTAGACAAAAGCTCATCTACCCTCAGCTGATCCAACCTGCATTTTGGGGTTCCTCTGCTGCATTTCCAATTGGTTGCACTGACCTGTTGCTACCTGACGAACCAGAACTGTGTTGAGTTTGATGATAGGGCTGAAGGTGTGTTTGCTGTCAGCTGTTGATGCCAAGATTTTGCTGTGACACTTCAGGACTAGTTTATCATCTTGTTTCTGCAACAGCACCAGAATGTCCTCCAGAAGCAGAGTGTAGAGATCTGCATGGGAGTGCAAAAGAAGCCAGAAGGAGTTAAAAGATTCATAGTTTTGTATCACACTCCTGCAGAAAAGCAAAAAGCTGCATTTTTGATTACTCATACAGAGGCAGCAATCAGTGCTCTGCCATTCTAGGCAATGCTTGCAAATCTTCCTCATCAAAACTACAGCAGAAAGCTACAGATGGAATTGGATCATCTCATGACTGACTGCTGTGTCCCTGCATGGCCTTAATGACACTCGAGAATTGACAAGAATAATTTAATCAGTTCTGAGAAACACACAGGCATTATTATAGGTGGCAGGAAGAAATGGTAATTGGGAACTGCAGAAATGCTCCCTCCCTGCTCAGCAAACACACACAAAGCTAAGGCAGTTGATGGAATGAGACTCACCAATAGTTTTGTCACGATTAACCTTCCAAGTTAGAGGTCCTTCGTGAAGCATTTTTCTCTTTGTTAGGTCCAAGTTCTGTCAGCAGGAAAAAAAACAAACAGCATTTGAGATTTCTGTGGATGCAAGGAAAAGGAAGGCATGGGAATGTCAGGAGGACTAGGATGAGAACTGCAGTTTGGAGGTGAGAGGATGAACTCAGTCTGGAAAAAGAAACATGGAGCGGGATTAAGCTGTGCGTGCAAACCAAAATCTTGTGAGAGGTGTTGTGAGATCTTCAGCATCTGAAGAGGACCTACAGGAAGGCTGAGGAGGGACTGTTTAGAAGGGCTTCAAGTGATAGGAGGAAATTCTTTACAGTGAGGGTGGTGAGACACTGGCACAGGTTGCCCAGGGAGGTTGTGGAGCACAGAATCACCCAACGTGATCAAAGATCACGTTGGGTGATTCTGTGCTCCACAACCTCCCTGGAGGTCTTCTGTGCTCCACAACCTCCCTGGAGGTGTTCAAGGCCAGGTTGGACAAGGCCTTGAGTGACCTGTGCTAGTGGGAGGTGTCCCTGCCTATGGCAGGGAGTTGGAACTAGATGATCCTTGAGGTCCCTTCCAACCTTACCATTCTATGATTCTAAGATGAGCTTTAAGGGTCCCTTCCAACCCCATGCAATCTGTGCACCACTCTTCCTCTGCCACTGCTTTTTTTGCAGATGCTGGGGCTTACAGGGTAGAGTTTCCCTACCACAGCACCAGGATGCCAGCTGATTCCTAGGACTTTTTTCCAATACCCCACAGAAAGTTTGCAGTTCCAGCATCACAACTGGTTAATGCTCCAGCACTTGATTTGCAAGTCAAGTGAATGCTGTGCTGATACACAAATCTTTCCACTGATCTGATGGACTTTAGAATGTCAATGGATTCTTCAGTCATTCCAGTGCCTGTGACATTTAGATCTGCAGGCAAGCAGCAGGCACAGTTTTCACAAGCCATTCCTTTCAAGTCTCAGAGCCTACAATCAATGACAGCAAGATTTCATAATTTCCAGCAAGTTCTCCATTTCCTCACTACATGCCTGCAAGTTTATTTGTGGGAGGATACATGACACAGTTTTATAGAAAAAAAAAGTCTGCAGGAAAAAATTCTTTGGATACCCACTGGCTTTGGGGAGGACAGGGGTGTGATAAATGAGTAACAGAGAATCTATACAAAACAAAGGCAGTGATTAAAATTAGAGACCAAATCATGAGGAAAAGATGCAAGAGGAGAGAGGGAAGTGTCCCTGTGCAGCAGCTGTTTCATGGAATCACAGAATGGTTTAGGTTGGAAGGGATCTTAGAGATCATCTACTCCAACCTCCCTGCTATGGGCAGGGACACCTCTCAACTGGAGTTGACTGCTCAAGGCCTCATCCAACCTGGCCTTCAACACCTCCAAGGCACTTACTGGAACACCTATTTGGAAGAAGAAAGGAAAATTTGGGGGTTTAGGTTGGACATTTGGAGGAAGTTCTTCACAGTGAGGGTGGTGAAATCCTGGAACAGGTTGTCCAAGGATGAGGTTGAAGCTTCATTCCTGGAGACATTCAAGATCAGCCTCGATGTGCCCCTGTGCAGCCTGCTCTAGTTGGAGGTGTCCCTGCTGCCTGCAGGGGTGCTGGACAAGATGACCTTGGAGGGTCCTTTCCAGGCTGAAGCAATCTGTGAAGCTGTTAATCTTCAGAAGTTCCTTTCAAGAACCACCACTGAGCTTCTGTGATTCCACAGACACTGAGCCCCCAACAGCACAGGGTTGCAGTCACACAGAGATTGCTCTAACAGTGCCACTCACCCTGAACTCATCCATCATGGGGTCCTCAGACTGCTTCAAGTAGGACAGGTCAAGACGACGCTGATAATCCTCTAAGTGCTGCAGAAAATGGAAGGCAGGAGGTCACTGATCAGCACAACTCACCAGTGCCAGAGTGCAGGCAGTCAGGAATACTGCCACACATTCCCAAATTGCCTGGGATTCCTCCTCTGACAGGAATGAATACTTGTGCCACAGAAGAGCTTTGGAACACAACACAAAGTCACCAGCAGAGGCACTCCAGATGTCTTAAACAGTTTGCTGCCCTTCAGCTCTCTCCTCCCTAACCCTTGATGCTCACTCTGTTCCCCTCTTACCTGCTTGTTCTCAGACTCTTTGACAGCCTGGTTCACATGGTTAAGGATCTGACGACAATGGTCTGCTGCTTTCTTCACTTTTTCTTTCTCTTCAGGAAGTTCTGCAAGAGAAAAAAAAAAATGTAACAACTCTTTCAATTAAAGGTTCCAAAAGCTGCTTGTAGAGCTGCTTGTTGACCTCAAATTTGAGAATTTCAGCTCACAGTGCAGCTTGTCAACAAAAGGACTGCATTGAAAAGTGAAATGCCAAGCCCAGATTCATGACAGGAGATGATGCAGGCTGTCCTGCAGGCCCTGAGGCCCTGGAGCAGCCTTCCAGTACCTGAAAGGGGCTACAGGAAAGCTGAGGAGGGACTGTTTATGAGGGCTTGGAGTGATAGGACAAAGGGGAATGAAGTCTGAAAAGGGGACATTTAGACTGAACATTAGGAAGAAATTCTGTAGTGAGGGTGGGGAGACACTGGCACAGGTTGCCCAGGGAGGTTGTGGCTGCTCCCTCCCTGGAGGTGTTCAAGGCCAGGTTGGACGAGGCCTTGAGTAATGTGGGCTAGTTGAGAAGCTTCCCTGCCCATGGCAGGGGAGTTGGAGTAGTTGATCCCTGAGGTCTCTTGCAAGCTAAGTCATTCTATGACTGGGTTTTTTTTCAAATTATGATTACTTTTTTTAACCTGCCCTCCTGTGCAGAAGGCAGAGTGAGGGCACAGTGAAAACAGAGTGACCCATAAAATCGAGCTGCTCTTCAACACAGGTTTCAAACTCCCATTTGTGTAGAAAACCTGCTGAGATGAAGGCACAAACCCCAGTGGCAAGGCTTTACCTGTGTACTTAGCAATGTTATCCAGCAGCAGAGGGTACTTAGTCAACCTCTGCATCTCTTTGGGTATGATATCCTTCAGCTGCAACCGGCGGCAGAGGGGATTACTCTCAGCATCCTAAATTTAAACACCACAATAACTGCATTTGTCATTTTTATTAAGACCTTAATTACCTGAAGGTGTTAACATCTATTCATCACATAAACATCTATTACTTCACTTTTCAGTAATTAAATACAAGACAAGAAATGCCAAGATCTATCACTCAGACAACACATTTCCCTCTCCGTGTGCACTCACACACAGCAAAGGCTCATCACAGAATCAGCAGCTTCCTTCTCTCATTACTTCTTAGAGGCCTGGTACCATCTCCAATCAATCTCAGTCACCACCACACAGGGAAGACATCAGTTGAGGCTTTTACATCACAGCAAAACCCCAGCACATTTTGCAGTATTATCTCAACCTTTCTATTACTGAAGTTCTTCCCAGCCTCTGCTAATGAAGATAATGTTCTCTCCTCCCAGTTGCCACAAGCCCCTTTGCAGGCAGGCAGAACAGGTGTCCATCATCTGTCTTCTGGCCAGCAGTTTCCCCCACTAAAGTACTCATCCTTGGGAACCATCCACCCTAAGTGAGATACCATCTCCTGCCTGGACAGCATGTTCTGGCCTGCACATTCTGTGTTCCCCAGAACTAAAGGCTCCTCCCTCCAGAAATAGTTAGCAAGAGATAAATACAGGATTGGAAACAATCCCAACCTCAAGACAATGTTAGATGTGACATCATTCATTTTAATAGCTTCAGCTACAACCATTCATTATGCTGTGCTGGCCACCAGCCACATCCTCAGGCAACTCCAAAGTCTTGCACAAAATTCACCTGCACGAAGGTCTGGAAGCGAGAATCCTTCTTCTGCCGTGACTTGATGACCTCTAGAGCAAAGGGCTGGTTACTGCAGAAAGTGGCAGTTGCATGTTTCAGCTTCTCCTCTGCTGGTCCACTAAACTGTGTAGGAAAGCCAAGAAAGTCAAATTTAGATAAGGCTTCAATTCAGCAAGTGCCACTTTCAACAGACACAGAGCCACACGGCAGGCTGTGGCCTCGCTGGGCAAGAAAGAATTAGTGGCAAAGTCAGAGAAGCAATTTCCACCCTGTTTTTAAGGCCTTGTCTTCCCAGCTTACTGAGGAATTCCTTTACACCAAACTCTACAGCTCTGCCTCCAGCCCTAGCACATCCAACTCCTTCCACAAACACACTGCTGATTCAGAGAGAACTCAGTGCCAGGTCTGCCCTGCCAGCTATAAGGAGAGCAGAAAAAAAAACTGCCCTCAGCTGAATGACAAACTTAGCAGACTCTTGGTCAGCAAATCCAAGACCTAACCCCCACCTTGTTTCTCAGGGACACTCATACTTAAACATCAGAAGCCATCAGAACATCTTAATTCCTAAACAAAACTATCACAAAAAGATGGCAGAGCAGTGAGAAGTGAGAATGTGCTGCAGGTGATGAACTGTTCATCTGGTACTGCAGCTCTTCCCATTCCTGCTACCCAGCCTGGGATGCAGTAACTCTTCCAAACACTCTGGAGATCAGGATTGTGTCTTTTGTTGTTTTAGCCACTTAGCCAAAGCACTACCCAAGGGCATAAAACTATTAACTTAAGGTCTAGCTTGCTCTAGCAGATATTCTCTTCTTTATTTGTTCCACAATACACATAAGAACTGAAAGGGTTGGAGGTGTTTCTTTACCAGCCACATCTGATTTTCATTTTCTCCCTTTTTTTTTTTACCCTGTACTAGACAAACAGTGTGATATAAAAAAAGAAAAAGACCCTGCAAGAGACTTATGCATGAAGGGTTGAAAAGAATAAGCAGATCAATCTTCAGTCCTAAATTAAGCAGGTTTGAAAGCAAACAAACTGGGTGATTCCTGAGAGAGAATTGATTTTTTTTTTTTTAAAAGAAGCTTATCACTCCTGCTTCTGTCATCTGGAGCTCAGAAAGGAAGCCTGTAACAGTGCTGTAAATCTGCAAAGGTTCAGTTATGTAAATTCTAAGATTGGAAACCAGTATTTTAACTTTCAACTGCGCCACAGGCAACAGGAGATTTATATTTCAGTGTTACTGAAATAAATTGTGCTATTATATTTTCCAAAATCCTGCTCTCACTCTCACCTTTATGTCTCTCTACTGACATGCCATAAGGAAATGATTTTTTTTCCTTCCTTAAATCACTCTTAGCCAAATGAAAATCCTAAGAGGTTTTTCCTGCTTTCCTTCAACCATCATTCTCTAGGTCTGTGCTGGTACCACAGAAGTCGACTTGCTAGAGAGCAGGGATCCATCCAGAGGGAACTGGACAGGCTGCAGAGGTGGGCCCAAGCCAACCTCATGACATTCAACAAGGCCAAATGCAAGGTCCTGCACCTGGGTAGGCACAATCCCAAGCACAACTCCAGGCTGGGTGGNTTGAGGTGCCTTCCAACCTTCCCATTCTATGATTCTAAGTGACAACTCTAAGACCTTCTGTTGCTATTAGATGGGAACTTCCTTCACCAACCTCTGGCTCTGTTTGTCACTCTATGAAACATTATTTCCAATCAGAAGGAAGCAAAAAGGATCTTACCCAGGAGAGCAAGTCTTCCCCAATCTCATCAATAACAGAAGTCTCGGTCCTTTTCCGGACAGCTTTCATCTGATCATTCAATGCAACTTTTAAAAAGAAAAGGAAAAAAAAAAAAAAGTCAATTTTATTAACACTGTTCACATTCTTCACTTAATTTTCAGCATTTACTTAATCAATTTAGCAGAGTATCTAAGAAAATGCTAAAGATTGCTTTGCATTTCTGGTTCACTTGTCTTCAAGTGACCCCAAAGAACTTTTCCAGTCTTCTCTCTTCTGAGGTTCAATTACCACTGCCCTTTCCAACACAGCAATAATGTAGAACACACTTCAAGCTGCACAGAAATATGTAAGACATAATTCAGTGGCAGAGCTGAAATTCTGATTCTGAAGAGTCCTTTCTCTAAACAATTAGGGAGGGTCACCCTTCAAAATCACCTCCAGACTGGGTTTCATATTCTCTTCAATAACAGCTGGAACCTTTTAGAATGTTACCCCACAAAGACCATTGCCCCTCTTAGCAAAGCATGGATCAACACAAGAGAGGCTGTGTACAGAGAGAACAAAAAGCAAGTAACTGAAACACTGGACACAGGCATTCTATGTCCAAATCTCTCTGCAAATCAGCAATGGCAAAAACGTGTGCAAGAGGAGGAACACTTCTGAAGTGTTGCATAGAACCACAGAATGGTTTAGGTTGGAAGGGACCTCAAAGATTATCTAGTTCCAGCCACCCACCATAGGCAGGGACACCTCCCACTGGGGCATGGTCACTCAATGACTCATCCAACCTGGCCTTGAACACCTGCAGGGAGGTTGTGGATCAAAGATCACATTCTGTGCTTCTGTGCTCCACAACCTCCCTGGAAAACTTGTGCCAGTGTCTCCTCTCCCTCCCTCTCTGTGCTCCACAACCTCCCTTGGCAACCTGTGCCAGTGTCTCACCACCCTCACTGCAAACAACTTCTTCCTAACATCCAGTTTAAGTCTTCCCTCTGCCAGTTTAAACTCATCTTCCCTCGCCCTGTCATTACATGACCTTGTAAATAGTCCCTCCCCAGCCTTTCTGTAGGCCCCCTTCAGATACTGGAAGGCTACTATAAGGTCTCCTGGAAGCCTTCTCTTGTATGAGGTTTGCCTCTCGTTTCAGGAGCACTTGCTTGCATTTTTCAGATGCTCACATCCAGAATTACAGCCAAAACTACAAAGCCAAAAGGCACCTCAGCTGCTCCTACCGTGAAGCCCAAGGATATCCTCCAGATTGGAGAAGATTTTCCTTTTGTCACTGGAGTTGAGGATGCCCTCCCTGGTGACACGCTGGTAGAAGACATTGTGCAGAACCTTCAGCGTGCGGACGTGAGCTCTCTCGGTGTAAAAGAGCTCTGCAGAGAGAGGGCAAAGCAGGATTGTATAAACACCTACTCCAAGAGCTGTGCCAAGGCAGATCCAAACGTGAAGCTAACAGAAATCAGAAGCATGAATTGACAAAAGTCTCTTCCCCAACACTTCTTTTGCTGGCCCATACTCCAGCTCGCTCCAGAATGAAGCTACGCTCTGCTCTAATTCCACGGAGAACAGAGCAGCCAATTGATTCATGACTCACAACTGACCCCAAACACACAGGGAGCTCTCAGCAGCTCATGTGGCCAGACACTGTTCTGCAGGATTGCAAAACACGAAATTGAGCTGAAGCTTGGATAGATGAAGCTTGGTAACAGCTTTCCATTCGCGTTATCTGCTTTCCAAGGGTCCGGACAGAGCCTCTTGCATTCTTTTACAGAACAACAGCAGTGCAAATTGGCCTTTCAGTGTCCAAACACTAAATCTTGTTTATTTCTTTTCTAAGGTCTAGCTCAGCCTCATCTCAGGATACTTTTCAGTAACAGACATGAACTCTGTACAGCAGAAGCAAGGGATGACCACTACCTTGAGCAGATCAGCAAAGAAAGACCTCGTTTTAAACGTTAAGAATTTCAGAGGGCAGGTTTCAACTTTGTACTTGGAGAGAGCCAAGATAAACATCTCCATCTCACCATTAATGACTTCCTGGCGCTTGATTTCGTAGGGTTTGAGCCCCATCAAGACTTCTCTGCTCACAAGTTGCTGCCAGTTGGGAGGGTCCATGTCCATGTCAAAATCACAGAGCTCATCTTCACTTTGCACATCTGCGAAACCAACACTGTCCATCCTAACATGGAAAAATAGGTCAGATACTTCCCCCTTGTTGAGGCATGGATGTAAGGATGAAAGAAGAGAAAATCTCAGTTGTAAAGCATCCTCAATCATCTCCAGAGCAGCTAGAGGCTGTTACAGGTCTTAACCTTTAGGCATCTTTTCTCATTTTGTCTTTTACAGATGAATTAAGAGTGAATCTCTTTTCTATCTGCCATACCACTCCTTTTAATGACACAGACAAAAATAGTTTGCTTAAAGTAAAACAGAAGTTGGTGAAAGGGCAGGTTACAATTTCTTTCCTCCCTCCACCTGCAGATCCAGAGCTAACAGCACTACACAACTGTCCTGGCTGAGAACAAAGAGCAGTGCAGCATTTATTCTGCTTCAGATCTATCAAAGTCTCACCAAAAAAAAAAAATCAGTGAAGTTCAAACATGCAGAAGTCTACTCACTTGCGGAAAGGTTTTGGTGTTCCCATGTCAACCACTCTGCAGAGAAGGAAAGAAATGATTAGGGAAGCTTATGCAAGAATTTCATCAGCCATTCAGCACAACTTCAGAGGCAAGGCCTCCTAACTGGTAGATGTGGTCAATCTGCCAGCCTAACCTTTCCTGACATGTGGTTTTCCAGCGCTGCCAGAGCAGCACAGGCAGCAGCACTTCCTGCTTCTACCCAGTGTTCAACACCAAGGATGGCACTCATACTTTTCTGGACTAAGCTTCAACAGCCAATGTCACATCAACTTCCTGCCAAGACTCAAGCAAGCAGGGCACCATAGTTACCTCTCTGATTCTCCCTCCTCCTCCTGCAAGTTCTCCAAGGGAGATGGGAATTCAAAGGTATTATTAGGTGTGCGGGGTGTGCCGTCCAGAGAGTCATTTGCAGGTGGAGCTTCTCCAGTCTGCTTCAAACCTGAACAGAGAACAAGTCCAAAAAGCCAAGAATGGTCCCAAATTAGACTACATGAGAGAACTTCATAGCCTCTTTACAGCCTCTTGCTTCATAGCCTCACTTCAGCTTAAGGCTGGTAAGAAAACTCTCAGTGACCAATGTCTCCAGCTGACACTGACTTGGTGCTTACAAAAGCAGGCACCCGAGATCATTTTTGATCCTCAGAGATGATCCAATGCCATGGTGATAGAATCCACCTAACCACAATTTCTGGCCACGACAAGATTTCCTGATTTGAATCAGAAAAGATGACTAAGGTAAGGAAGATGATGTCTAATGACACAAACACATTTCCCAATTTGGCAGGTTTGTTGCATCAGAACTGTGCTTTGCATATCCCCTTCACAACAGAATCTTTACTCATTCTTCACTGCTAGCATCCTTACCTGCTTCACTGTCCTTGCTGCCCTCTGGAGAAGAAAAGGGACCCACTGCCAAAGGAGACATTGGGTTGGCTGGTGGGTATGGTGCATCTGCTCCATCACTGGAGGAGCCACTCTGGCGCATTTTGCCCGGCTCTGGTGGCTCTGGGCTAACAGAAGCTGCTGTGGTTAAGTGCTTTGGGTGCCGAGGCTTCTGCATTTCCATGGCCCTGCCAACTGAACAAACACACAGCTCTCACCTTGCTTAAAGAGCCTCTACCTGTCCTCAGGGATGAAGGCAGGAAGCATTCCAGGACAAAATAAAGTTTGTGTGTCTCTATAAACATGTTATAAAACCAAAAAGGTTACTGAGTCTTCTCAGCAAAACACCTCATCTGGCTTTCAGACTAACAGCTAAGGGACAGAGATTTCCTTGTCTGACATACTTGCACTGCTATCATGTCGACTTGGTCTCCTTGGTGGGCCCAGAATATTAGGAAAGCCTCTTCTCTTTCCTTTTTCCTCTCCTTCTTTCTCCTTCTTGATACTCTGCTGCAGTTAACGCACAAGAAAGAAAAGCAAAGCAAGAGATGACTCAGTTCTTCAAATTCAGTTTCTGAGATACTGACTTACTCTTTAAAATTACAGGAGTTTGGTACATGAGAATTTGGTTTCTAACAAGTTATGAGAGGTCAACATCCTGCAGCAATTGGGGCTATTACAAGCTATGGACAGACAGGAACGGTGTGAGAATGGTTTGGGTTGGAAGAGATCTTGAAGATCATCCCGATCCAACCCCACTGCCATGGGCAGAGACACCTTCTACTAGCCCAGGTTGCTCAAGGTCTCATCCAACCTGGCCTTGAGCACCTTCAGGGAGGGGGCATCCACATCCTCCCTGGGCAACCTGCTCCAGTCCTTTGTATGTTAGAAGCAAAAACCTCCAGACTCTGTTTTTAACTTAGCAGGAGTTAGACACCATTCTCCTCCCTAGAGTAGGAAACCTATTTACAGTGACTTCCTTTCTCTAAGGCACCACATCCAGTGCCTTCAAACCTCCACAAGCATACAGACTCATCTGGGAGAGAGAAATACAATCTATTGTACTACTTCAAAAAGCTTGTGAGTGCTTAACCAAAGCTTTTCTCACTGTCAGTGCAGAACTTCTCCTAACAGCCTTAAGATTTCAAAGGAAGTTGGAATGCTGATAAAAATAAATAGCTGGTGTGACCAGATACACCCCCATAGTGTGGGAGACAATTGAACACACCCACAGAGATGAAGTTTTGGTGGAAAAAATCATTATGTAACTAGGAAAGTGTGGGTGGCAGGAAGAGCAGCTTTCCTGCATCATGAAACAGGAGTTTTGGGGCAAGTTTCTCAAGAAGAAAACAGAAGCACACAGCCTTAATCAGAGAGTCATAGAATCAACCAGGTTGGAAGAGAGCTCCAAGTTCATCCAGCCCAACCTATCACCCAGCCCTATCCAATCAACCAGACCATGGCACTAAGTGCCCCATCTAGGCTTGTCTTGAACACCTCAAAGGACAGCAACTTCACCACCTCCCTGGGCAGCCCATTCCAATGCCAATCACTCTCTCTGTCAAAAACTTCCTCCTAACATCCAGCCTAGACCTCCTCTGGCACAGCTTGAGACTGTGTCCCCTCCTTCTGTTGCTGGGTGCCTGGAAGAAAAGGCCAACCCCGCCTGGCTACAACCTCCTTTCAAGTAGTTGTAGACATCAATGAGGTCACTCCTGAGCCTCCTCTTCTCCAGGCTAAACAACCCCAGCTCCCTCAGCCTCTCCTCATAGGGCTTTTGCTAATGAGACCCTCCAGTGATTCAAGGTTCAAGGAGTGAGAAGTGGTTCAATGAGGCTAGTATTGGGATAAGCAAGCTGCTGGAATTCAGGGACACAAATAAAGGAAGAAAGAAGGCAACTCGGTTCCAATTCACGTGTTAGAAATCATAGGTAGAGTCCAATTTCAACTTCAGGTTTTCTGTCCAGATCCTCTTGATGCAGCAATGAAGACTAAAATCTAATTCTAATGTGTGGATTTTAAGTTCCAATAAAATATCCATGCTGGGCAGCTCTGAAGAAACAGACTCTGGCCACAACATTGTTACCTTGATCTTTGGCAAGAAACCAATCCGGCCACGCTTCTGCTCCAGGTTCCGAGGCTCCTTCACTTTGACCCCCAGGTGCTTCATGTAAGTAAGGATCACATATTGCATGGTGGAACTGCCAAGGACAGAGAGAGCCAGAAAAAACATAAAAATATAAGATGGAGGATAAGAAGAAATGCATTGGGGAAAACACAAATCCAAAATTCTTTGATCGAGGTCAAATGTAGAAGTTCTATTGAGAAATTATCATTTAGGATGAAAAGAATTTGGTATCTTTTTTTTCTTTTTAATATGAAACAAACTATCACAAAGAGTGGGAAAGACTGAACAAAAGATTAAAGAGTATACAAAAGATACAGAAAGACTACATATGTATAAGAGATAAGACACATAAGAGATGTAAAGATACATTAGAGATGTAAAGAATATATAAAAGATGATATATCAAAGCTACATAAAAGAGATACTAAAAGTATATAAAAGATATTAAAGAGTATATAAAAGGTCTGCCAGCCTAGGAGGGAACATTTGTGGTTTTTTTAACCACTACCCATAATGTCCTAAATTCATAGAATGGCTCAGGTTGGAAGGGACCTCAGAGATCAGCTACTCCAATCCCCATGCCATGGGCAGTGACACCTCTCAACTGGACTTGGCTGCTCAAGGTCTCACTCAACCTGGCCTTGAACACCTGCAGGGAGTGCTGCCCACCTCCCTGGCACTCAATTCCAGAGTCTCACCACCCTTGTACTGAAGAACTTCTTCCTCAGCTCCAGTCTAACCCTGCTCTGCCTTCAAACCACTACTTCTGTCCTGTCTCTAGATGCCCTCATGACAAGTCCCTCTGCAGCCTTTCTGGAGGATCCCTTCAGCTATTGGAAGGCAGCTCTGAAGTCTCCCTGGAGCCTTGCTTTCTCTGGGCTGAACACCCCCAGCTCTCTCAGCCTGTCCTCACAGCAGAGATGCTCCAGCTCTTGGATCATCTTTGTGGCCTCCTCTGAACCCACTCCAACAGCTGTGTCCTCATTATGCTGGGGACACCAGAACTAGCCACAGTATTTCAGGTGGAGTCTCACAAGAGCAACGGGGAAGAATCACCTTTACTCTGCTCTTGTGAGACCCCACCTTGAGTAATATTAAATACTTGTGTCACATAATAATTTTGAGTTATGGTAAAGATAAGAAGCAGTAAAAGGTTCAGTTGCTGTGAAGAGTAGAAAGCTGCCCAGGTGGTTGTGTAAATATAAACTGAACAGGGCAAGGCACAGACAGAAAATAAAAACCAGATTAGGTTAAAACAGCTACAGAACATAACCAAAAGAAAGAGTAACTCAAAGTGATAACAACATTTTAGATGTGAAACAAATGCAGCAAACTTTAGCATAAGCAAGGCTTGAGAGCAAGAGGTTGATGCTTTGCTCTGAACTAAGATGAATGATGCCAGGGGATTTAGGAAATGAGAGCTAGAGCCAGCAGAGGGCTGTCGTGTCCTGCTCAGCACACAGCCAGCAGCAGGCTGCTACACAGAATAAGCCCACAGAAATTCCATTACCTCCTGTCTTCTTCCAAAGGCTGAGATGTCATCCTAAAAAGAAGAAAGAATATAAAAACAAAACTCAAACTTCAATTAACATGCAGTGACATCCACCCTGAGCATTAGCAGTCCTTTAGGATTGGTTTGAAAGTCTCAGAAGAGAAATAAAAGGAGTAAACAAATTGAAGATTTAACCTGGAAAAGTATATTCAGTTCACACTGAAAGAAGAAATAGGTTCTGAACCTCTACAACCCATAAAAAGGACTCTGTTTTAATCAAGTGCAAGCTGTGGAAGCACCACCTCTGTTCTTTGAACAGCAGCCTCCTTGAAAAGCTATTATGGACTTTACCTAACTAGCAGCTTAGGTCTGGCTAGCATTACTCAAACACACACTGACAGCAAACAGGGCAGGCAATGCAAACAGTGATGGCAAATTGCTTCCAGTTCCTAATTTCTTGCTCTGCTGTTGTCAGGTTCAGAGTAGATTCTTTTCCCCTCCTCCTTTCCCCCAATTATACTCACAAGACTTCCTCAATTTTAGCAATAATCTGCTCTGCACATGCTCTTTCCTTCTCCACTGCATTCCGGTCACGGAGACGTTCTGCATCCAGCCTGCTCAGTTCTCCTTCTGCCAGGGTCAAGCCCATGCTCCGTTTCTGCCTGGAAAAGGGGGAGAGGGAAGCATTACTTGAAATAGAACTTTGACAGCTCTGGGAAAGAAGACCTGGAGGTCCTCCTGGTGGACAACAGGATGCCCATGAGCCATCGATGTGCCCTTGTGGCCAAGAAGGCCAATAGCATCCTGAGGTGGATTAGAAGAGCTGTGGTTAGGGTGGGAGAGGTTCTCCCACTCTGCTCTACCCTGCTGAGGCCACACCTGGAATATCATGTCCAGTTCTGGGCTCCTCAGGTCAAGTAGGACCTCAGAAAACTGCTTGAGAGAGCCCAGTGCAGAGCCACAAAGATGCTGAGGGTAGTGGAACATCTTCCTGTGAGGATAGGCTGAGGGGGCTGAGGCTTGGAGCAGAGGAGCCTGAGGGCTGCCTTCATTCCTGGTGATAAAGATGTGCAGGGCAGTGTGGGGAGGATGGAGCCAGGCTCTGCTCAGTGATGTCCAGTGACAGGACAAGAGGCAATAGGTGCAAGCTGGAGCAGAGGAAGTTCCACGGGAACAGAAGGGAAAACATTTTCACTGTGAGGGTGACAGAGCCCTGGAGCAGGCTGCCCAGAGAGGTTGTGGAGTCTCCTTCTCTGGAGACATTCAAAACCTGCCTGGATAGGTTCCCATGTGACCTGCTCTAGGTGATCCTGCTCTGGCATGGGGGTTGGACTGGATGATATTTTGAGGCCCCTTCCAACCCTACCATTCTGTGATTCCGTGTGAAAAGAAACCTCCTGACATTGAGAATGTCCAACAGCTTCCATTATTGGTTTGAAAATGGAGAAGTTAACAACATTTGCATCCCCTGAAAAGCACAGCTAAGAGAGGCCAGGGAGGGACAAAGCTGTGTGGTATTTATCAAGAGAGATAGCCACTGTGAGGGTCAAGTTATTCTTTTTTCAGCATCCCAGGCTGGCTGTTTGAAGAATATCCTTGAACTGAGAGTCTTGGGTCTGAGTAAGTCCCTCACTGAACAGTTGTCTTGGTGTATAATGTCTCACATTGGCACAGAGCTCTTGTGACTTCACATCAAAAGGCATATTAATGATGAAATTCTACTACATGCCCATGACAGCTCTCTAAAGTGGATTATGCCATGCCCAAAGGGGAAAGGGAAGGAAAAAAGATGGAATTAAAAAAAAGACCTAAGCTGATTACAAACACAATTAGTAAGAAGGATTTATATGACATCACCTAAGAAATTATATTCTGAAATTGCCTTAAATAGCTTCAAGGAATGAAGAACTGAAGCTGTAAAAATAATCTTGCAATTGGTTACTTGCAACAGTGCCAACAAACATTGAAAAAATAGTCACAGGGTGACCCTGAAAGCCCTCTCCAGTGGTATCTTCCTGTTCAGTCCAAGGTAGATTACTTTGCCCCTCAAGTTTGGATCTCCCCAGCACTGGACATTGACTGAGGGCAGCAATGGATTAAATGAAAGCTACTGAGGCCCTGCTGTTACCTGAAGTCTTCCAGATTCCTCTGAACTTCTGGACAGACTTTCTCTTGCATGGTCTGTATGAACTGGCGATGCAGCTCCTCAGGAAGCAGTTCTGGTCTTCTTCTGTCTGTGAGTCAGAAGACAAAAGTTCAGAGATTACTCAAGGCCAAGCTGGATGAGGCCTTGAGCAGCTGAGTCTAGTAGAGAGGAATCTGTGCCCGTGGCAGGGAGGCTGAAGTAGATCTCTGAGGCCCCTTCCAACCTAAGCCATTGTATGATTCTATGAGACACACATATCAGAGCAGGTATGATGTCCCCCTCAAGAAATCTAGTGAGATTTCTTTGTCTCTCCCTGCAGCACATGACAGTGTGTGTTGGAATTAACTCCAAGTGCATTTCCAACTTGCTTGGATTGCCTCAGAGAGCAGACACTGCAAATAGATATCCAAGGCAAAAGCATCCTACCTAATTCTAAAGAGATTTCTTCTGGAACTGGAACTTTCAGATGCTGCAAAAGAAAAGCAAAGCAAAGCTGAAGAAATACATACCAAACACCCCAGCAATAAAACAAGAGTCCAGAGTATACAAGAAAATCCCCTTCAAAGCCATAATGACACAAGCTGAACACACCTGAGGTGACTCTCATCCTGAATACTCATTACACAAGGTTTATTTAAACTAAACCTATGGTATCAGCCTGTCCTACATCATCTAACAGTTCAATTCATATCAGTGAGGAAGTTTCTCAGGCATTCAAACACCAAGTTTCTCAAATTATTAACTAAACAAGAGCAATTATTAACTAAAAGGCAATGTGGATCAGCTAGGGCTTGCTTATGGATCACAAAATTATTTCTCCTATGGGATCAAGCATGCTCCATGATTCATTGAGTTACCCCAGACTATAAAACATTCAATCTGCCATATTCCCTAGGAACTTTTTTACTTTGGAGCAGGTTGTTTTTTTTCTCACTTTAGGAGAACTGGAAAAGTCAACTTGCTAGATACTGGAAAAACATGGACTTGATGGGTGGACCACTCACTGGATAAGGAATTGGCTGGATGGTGGCATTCAGAGAGTGGTGATCAAGGGCACAATATCCACCTGGAGACCACTGCCAAGTGGTGTCCCTCAGGGGTCAGTGCTGGCACCTGTGCTGTTTGACATCTTTGTCAGTGACATGGACAGAGGAATCAGTGCAGCCTCAGTAAGTGTGCAGCTGGCACCAAGCTGTGTGGCACAGTCACTTGCTAGAGGGCAGGGATCCATCCAGAGGGACCTGGACAGGCTGCAGAGGTGGGCCCAGGCCAACCTCATGACATTCAACAAGCCCAAGTGCAAGGTCCTGCACCTGGGTAGGCACAATCCCAAGCACAACTCCAGGCTGGGTGGGGAATGGCTGAGAGCAGCCCTAAGGAACAGGCCCTGGGGGTCTGGGGTGAGGAAAAGCTCAAGATGAGGCTGCAGTGTGAGTGCAGCCCAGACAGCAACTGTGTGCTGGGCTGCAGCAAGAGCAGTGTGGGCAGCAGGGCAAGGGAGGGGATTCTGCCCCTTTGCTCTGCTCTCCTCAGACCCCACCTGCAGTCCTGTGTGCAGTTCTGGAGCCCCCAGCACAGGAAGGACATGGAAGTGTTGGAGCCAGTCCAGAGGAGGCCACCAAGATGCTGAGAGGGCTGCAGCAGCTCTGCTGTGAGGACAGGCTGAGAGAGTTGGGGCTCTGCAGCCTGGAGAAGAGAAGGCTTCCAGGAGACCTTAGAGTAGCCTTCCAGGATCTGAAGGGGGCTACAGGAAGGCTGGGGAGGGACTATTGACAAGGTCTTGCAATGCCAGGACAAGGGGCAATGGGTTTGAAGTGGCAGAGGGGAGATTGAAAGTGGATGTTAGGAGGAAGTTGTTTGCAGTGAGGGTGGAGAGACACTGGCACAGGTTGCCCAGGGAGGTTGTGGCTGCTCCCTCCCTGGAGGTGTTCAAGGCCAGGTTGGATGAGTCCTTGAGTGACCTGTGCTAGTGGGAGGTGTCCCTGCCTACGGCAGGGGGTTGGAACTGGCTGATCTTTGAGGTCCCTTCCAACCTTTCCATTCTATGAGTCCATGAAAATCTGGGAAGGGGCTGGCACCTACCGCAGCTCGGTCCAAGAAGAACTGGTAGAACTCGAGGAAGACACGTCGAGTCTCTTTGGAGTTGGTTTGCTTGTACAAGTCTGTGTAAAGGTAGCACAACTGTGGGGAAAAAGGAGGAGAATAAATTAAATGATACCATGAGAACTCTTCTAACACCCTCACTCCAAGTTTTCTTTCAAACATTTCAAGGAATTCAACACGGTTGAGTTGAAATTTTTGTTAGCTACCTTCAGCCACCCAGACTGATCATCAAGGCTGCCCAGGTGAACAGAAAGCAAAGGAGGTTGGGGAGAGGGGAGGAAGAGAGAGATCAGAACTTCCCCATAGACCACTCATGCCCTTAAAGTGCAATTAAATGCTTTCAAGAGCTAAGTACTTGTTTGGAAACAGTTAAATGTTAAGTTCTTGTTGTGCTTCTCTTCATCTGCCTGAAATACTCTCCTGCCTGCACAGGATGTGCATTTCTCTCCTTGCCAATCCAGCCATGGCACTGCCAGTTATACATAAACAAGGAGATCCTGATTCACTCTGGTTAAGATTACAAATTTGGGCCAGGGAAACAACCCCAGCACATCTTACCAATGCTGCAGGGTCAAACTGGGACACCACATGGTGCAGAAGAACAGCCAGGTGAGCTGGGCGAGACTTCAGGAGCTCAATGTTTTGGAAACAGCTGCACTGTCCATTAATCTGCAGAGGTGCAGGGAAACTATTTGAATTATTCAACAAAGTTACTGTGAGAAACAAAACAAACAACAAGAAGCTTTGTTCCAACAGCTTAGCTCCTCATTTCTTTAATTAAAATAAAAGTTCATCGATTCCAGAACCTTTGCAATGCCATTTTAACATCCCAGGAGCTGACAATGGTAATGTTGCTTTAAAATATTTTCCTCAACATAATGTAATGGATCACAATTCACAGCAAAGGAAAGCTAAAATAACTCAGAATGAATAAGTCAAAAGCCATGGCAGCAATACTGCTGTGACAATAACTCAAAACCTGGCCTGGAGGCATTCAAGGCCAGGGTGGATGAGCCCTTGAGCAAGCTGGGCTAGTGGAAGGTGTCCCTGTCCATGGCAGGGGGGGTTGGAACTACATAATCTTTAAGGTCCCTCCCAACCCAAACCACTGTATGAATCTATGAACTTAATAGAAACTAAATAATCAAAGGAAAATGAAATAAGTCAAAAGAATTTCTAGAAAGCTTCAAATTAAGAGAAGAAAGAGTAACAGAAAGAACCAAAGATGACAAATCAGCACCAACAGGGATCACATTCTCTAATTCTTCATTCACTGCCCAAGAACTGAATATAAACTTTGTAAAAGCAAGTGACAGAGCACCTGTGGTTTAGGTACAGAGGAACAGAATTCTGGTTGAGGGAGGAAAAAGATGTGGCTGAGGCTAAAATGTTCTCACCTGCTCCTGTTCAGTGTCAAAGTCATCATCCTCTGCTCCAATGATCTGAGGCCCCAGTCGGGATAAAGGACTTCCAACACTGGTCTGGCACTCCTGGGGTGAGTCAGCAGTGAGGGAAGGGAAAGGGCAGGGCAGGGCAGGGCAGGAAGAAATGCACAGTGCTGTCATTGTCACCAAGCTAGAGCTGTTACTTTATGCTCTGTTCTCCTTCTCAAAACTCAGTGTCTTTACTCAGCCTCATCCAAGTTTGCAGCAGTGAACTGCAAACTGCAGTGGCACTGCAGTACTGTCCAAGCTGCAGCTGTGAACTGCAAACTGCAATGGAACTGCAGCTGTGAACTGCAAACTGCAGTGGAACTGCAGTAGTGTCCAAGCTGCAGCTGTGAACTGCAAACTGCAATGGAACTGCAGCTGTGAACTGCAAACTGCAATGGAACTGCAGCTGTGAACTGCAAACTGCAATGGAACTGCAGTAGTGTCCAAGCTGCAGCTGTGAACTGCAAACTGCAAAGGAACTGCAGTAGTGTCCAAGCTGCAGCTGTCAACTGCAAAGGAACTGCAGTAGTGTCCAAGCTGCAGCTGTCAACTGCAAACTGCAATGGAACTGCAGCTGTGAACTGCAAACTGCAGTGGAACTGCAGCTGTTCCCAAGCTGCATTCCTGACAAATGGTTCCTCCAAGTTGCAAGCATTCAGAACCACTCAATCAGCTGACTCAAAACAAACCACATCATCCACAGATAAGAGCACACTAAGCACGTGGCATGTTCTCATCATTAAGATGACAAATGGCATCTTAGCACAGAAGGAGAAATATGACTTTGAAAAGCTGAGCAGATGAGGGGGAAAATACTTGAGAAGTCATCCTAAGGATGACAATAACACACTCAGACAGGTCTGTGCTTTCTGCTGTGGTTCAGTTTAACCTAATCTTGAAGCCATCCCTCATGACAAAATATCCTAAAGGCTGTTTCCTTTAATGCTGGCCTCAAGGAATAAAATATCTACAACTGCTCTACCTCGTTTATGTCCAGCTGTTTTATTGCTGATTATGTATTTCTTGCCTCTAAACAAGCCTGCTCTTAAGCACCATAAACATTTACTCAGCTAATTAACTTTCCTTGCACAATTTTAATTGCATTTTATTTTCCTAAGCAAAGTTTGTGCATGCTCCATCTAGAAAGTGAGGGAAATCAGCAAGATTTTAATGGGTGCATTACAGGAGATGCTGTTCTAAGACTTTATGTTTTGTACTCACAGTATCCTGAAGCTCAGCCTTTTCTGGGCTCTCATCTGGATAAATCTGCTCCTTTAAGCCACTGCGAGGACTCTGGGAAAGAAGGAAGTTCAGATCTGGTGAGTAGCAGCAAAGGCAGGAAAATGAGAATTGCACAGGAAATTTGCCAGCCACAACAGCCAAAACTTCTTCCTTCTCACAGAGCAAACTGCTAAATAGCTGAGGGATGAACAACCAAACTCAAATTTCCAACCAAAACACCCAAACACCCCAACCAACCAAATGCAGAAGCAGCTTTGGTAAAAAATAAAACCTAGTGAGACAGAATAGCAGAGGTCAGTAACTTCCCTCCACCTGCTGGG
This sequence comes from Ramphastos sulfuratus, assembly GCA_013399055.1. Taxonomy (NCBI): domain Eukaryota; kingdom Metazoa; phylum Chordata; class Aves; order Piciformes; family Ramphastidae; genus Ramphastos; species Ramphastos sulfuratus. Next base: position 75,312 of record WBNM01000655.1, on the reverse strand, counting down.
GAGCCTCTTTCTCATGTGGGCCAGCAGACACAGCTTTATTTGCAAAACCAAAGTGCTGCTGGTTCATCTTCAGTGCATCCACAGCAACACTCAGGTCTTTTTGGCTAAGCTGCTAACTCAGCCTGTTGATTTCCAGCCTACAGGAAGGCTGGAGAGGGACTTCTCATAAGGCTGTCTAGCAACAGGACAAGGGGGAATGGTTTGAAGCTGAGGCAGAGCAGGGTTAGGCTGGAGCTTAGGAAGATGTTCTTCAGTAGAAGGTGGTGGGGCTACACAATAGGGTGCCCTGAGTGATTGTGGGTGTCCCCTCCCTGGAGGTGTTCAAGGTCAGGTTGGATGAGGCCTTGAGCAGCCAAGTCTAGCTGAGAGGTGTCCCTGCCCATGGCAGGGAAGTTGGAGCAAAAGATCTCTGAGGTCCCTTCCAAACTAAGCCATTCTAAGATTGTATTAGGAAGTTGGCTGTGAATTTTGTTTCTGCATTTTCATACAAGCATGAGTGGTATTTAGTCAGATTTAGAGATGGAGGAGGAAGGTTTCAAAATAGCCATGCATGCTCATATGCTGGAGGTGTATCTGACCACCTTCTTTTCACTTCCACCTCCTAGTAAAAATTTAGCTCCCACATGCTTAACTTGAAACAAAAACTTAGGCTAAAACCCTAGTACAGAGTCTCAGTTCCTCTGCACTAATCAAGATAATAACTAATGCTCAGGTGCCTTGAGACTCCAATAGGGAGATCATATGAGCCCACAGATTGGTAACTAATGAGTGAACAGGCTAAGAGCTTTACTGTTGGCAATAATTGAAGCTGAGTTGGTAGAAGTGAAGCTCTTCCCCACTCACATGGATGGCAGCTTGCCCACTGGCTGGATCTGAGTCACAGCTGCCACAATCAGAACATTACCACACTCTTAAAAGATGCTCTAATTGGCATCTCCAAGTTCTGAAGAAGATGCTGGCATCCATCTTTCTTTGTCTGGTTATAGGAATTGTGCCAGGAAAATCTAAATCTGGATAAAAAAAAACCCAAACCCCTCATTATTTCTTTCCCACTCCCTAATGGAAACACAATAAAATCTGCTTCTGCAGGGAATTATTTTTGATGTGTACTGAAAAGGCTGTTCTAGCAGCACACAGTGTTACTGAGGCTCAAGGGCAACAGAAACAAACAATCTACACGAGAAGAACAAATCCAAAAAGGTATCTAAGCAAAGTCATGGAGCTCACATCAGCAATGTCACTGCTTGGCCTGGAGGGGCTGTCACCACTGTAATCCAGTTTGCTCACACAGTCCCCACTCTCTGCCTCCACTTCGCTGATCTGCAGCGATTCCGTAACAGATCTGGAGGACAAGACTCCATCCTAAAAAAGAGAAAAGGAGTTGGGAGATATTGGGAGACATCCCTCAACATTAGCTCTGTCCATATCCAGGTAGTTCAGATTACTTATAATACATTTTTATACAAGGGCTTGTAGTGATAGGATGAGAGGGAATGGATTGAAGCTGGAGAAGGGCAGATTTAGACTGGAGATTAGGACAAAATTCTTGACAGTGAGGGCAGTGAGACACTGGAACAGGTTGCCCAGGGAGGTTGTAGATGTCTCCTCCTTGGAGATGTTCAGAGCCATGGTGGATGAGGTCTTGAACAACTTATCTAGTGTGAGGTGTCCTTGGTCATGGCAAGGGGCTTGGATCTAGACGACCTTTAAGATTCCTTCCAACCCAAACCAGTCTATGAATCTAAGCACTCGAAGTCCACTGTCAAGTCTACTGCACACAGTGACACTGCACACAGTGACACTGCCCTGCATTTACTGCCTGCCAAGCTCTGCAAGCCTAATTGCAAGTCTCAACTCTAGAGGGTGCAATTCGGCTGTAGAAGCAGAGGAGCAGGGCAGGGAACTCCTGCTTGCCCAGAACACCATCATCTCGCAGGAATTTTCACCCGGAACCCAGCACAGAGCAGCCTGACACATTCTGTTACCTGAGCAGAGCCTGTGGCTTTGGACAGCTGCTCCTGCAGCTGGGGAATGTGTTTCTTTGTTTCCTGTATCTCCTTGAGCAGCCTTGTGGTATGTGAGCGGCTGTACTCTTCCTGCAGACACTGAAAAAAGAAATGCAGGAGCTCTCAACTCAGGAATCTCCTCAATATCAAAGCTGAAAGCTACAACCTGCTACTGATCTGGATTCCACTTGGACTCGAGGATCTTCAGAGGTCCCTTCCAACCCCTACCATTCTTTGAATCTGTGACTAGATCTCTGGTGTTAGGGTGGTGTATAGCAAAGCTAAGCTGAAAGGCAAGCTCTGGAAATGGTGGTAAATGGCTGGAGAGCAGCCCTGAGGAAAAGGACCTGGGGATCCTGGTTGATGAAAAGCTCAGCATGAGCCAGCAGTGGGAGTGCAGCCCAGACAGCAACTGTGTGCTGGGCTGCAGCAAGAGCAGTGTGGGCAGCAGGGCAAGAGAGGGGATTCTGCCCCTTTGCTCTGCTCTCCTCAGACCAAACCTGGAGCACTGTGTGCAGTTCTGGAGCCCCTAACACAAGAAGGACATGGAAGTGTCAGATCAAGTCCAGAGGAGGCCATGAAGATGCTCGGAGGGCTGCAGCAGCTGTGCTCTGAGGACAGGCTGAGAGAGTTGGGGCTCTGCAGCCTAGAGAAGGCTTTGAGGGGACCTTGTAGTAGCCTTCCAGTATCTGCAGGGAGCCTACAGGAGGGCTGGGAAGGGATTATTTAGAAGGTCTTGTAATGACAGGATGCAGAGTAATGGGTTTGAACTGGCAGAGGGGAGATTGAAACTGGATGTTAGGAGGAAGTTCTTTACAGTGAGGGTGGTGAGACACTGGAACAGGTTGCCCAGGGAGGTTGTGGCTGCTCCCTCCCTGGAGGTGTTCAAGACCAGGTTGGACGAGGCCTTGAGTGACCTGTGCTAGTGGGAGGTGTCCCTGCCTATGGCAGGGGATTGGAGCTAAATGATCTTTGAGCTCCCTTCCAACCTAAACCATTCTATGATTTGGACTCAAAGACCTTCAGAGGTCCCTTCCATCCCCTACCATTCTGTGATTCTGTGAGTAATCTCTGGTGTTAGGTTGGTATATAGCAAGGCTAAGCTGAAAGACAAGCTCTGCAAAGGCATGGTGAAGATGCTGCTAAGCAGAGATTCAAGAATCAATCTTTGCATCATTGCTTTCCTCCACCACAACTCCAGTACCTGCAGCCGCTCCTGCTCTTTCTGTAGCATCTTTCTCAGAATCTCCACCTTTTGGTTATGGACAATATTATTTTCCTCCTAGAAAATATGGAGAGATTAAGGGTTGGGTTTTTGGTTTTGTTTTGGTGGAGCTGGGATGAAAGATAACAGAATGGATATGCTCACTTTTCATCTGCTTCCTAATCTGTGCTCTGAAGGCCCTGTAAGAAACAACTGAAGTTCCTAAATCCCACCCTATGAATTCTCTCCTACACAGCTATCAATATGAAATAAATCAATACATAAAAATAGTCAGACCACAAGTGTTTGCTTAGTTGCTTTCTCTGCTCCTCTTTGACACATGCCCACACACTTTACAATCTACTTTTGAACAGAAGATTCAGCATGGCTGACTTGGACCAGGCCAACACACAGGCTTAGATCATGCAAAATGCAGTCCAAGGCAACCTGTGGTTAACCCCTCAGCTGTAGTTCTATTATCTCAGATGGGGTTGGATATTTTTACATCCAAAAAACAGTCTTCCCTGCACACTGCAGGGAACAGTCATTGCATTTTACATGCAAAAAAACAGTCACTCAATGCCCACTGGGTAGCAGGATAAATATTCCCATTCCAATTTGTGAGTTGTGCAAGACAATTCCAGAAATAAAAAAAAAAAAATCCAAGAGCTCATTCTCATTTTTTCCACTGCTAGCCTGGTTCTGTGGAAAAAGAGCTTCAAACCTTACCCCCACAAGCACTGGGCTAGTGATCCTTTCTGCATTTCCTGCTGTGCCAGGAGAATGGGGAGATGTCATGATGGGAGACATATGCCCAAATGCTGCCAGATCCACTTCAGAATCAACTAATGGAATCTGGGGCGACCCTGGTGGGCGCCCCTGAACGGTGAGAGCTACATAGGAACCAGCTGCAGAGAGAAGAAGAACAGGTCACACTTCAGACACACTGACAGATTTCTCTGGTTGTCCTTTCATCCTAGAGACAAAGCTCAGGCTGTTCTTGACCCATTCATTCTTCAGGGATCACTGTCAGCTCTCTTTTTGGAGAGCTAGATTTGCTTTTTAGGTAATCCAAACACTTGCCTGCTTCCTGGGGGTGTTTAAGGCCAGGTTGGATGAGGCCTTGAGCAACTAAATTTACTTGAGAGGTGTCCCTGCCCATGGTAGGGAGCTTGGACTAGATGATCAGACTTTGAGGTCCCTTCCAACCTGAGCCATTCTATGATTCTATAATCATCCTTTGATATGATCCTAGAATCAGCCTTGCAGGCAATGTAATTTCTACTCTATCAGGTTACAGTTATCAGGTTGCCTTTACAGTACACACATGCTCATGCCACAAAATGTACTGTGCTAGGGTGGAAGGAACCACTACTACCACCATCTTGGTACAAAAAAATATCAACCAAGAATGCCAGCATTTAGCAAGCATCACACAGTAACCTACTAAATTAAGAGTGCCTGAACAGCCATGGGATTTAAAATGGAATCAAAAGATGGGAAGACACACAGGCAAGGATTGATGGTAACTTCAAACATCAAGCTAAGGAGAAACTTCAGAAGCATGTCTCAGCTCAAGTCTGGGATGTCAACATGACCCAAGTTTCACTTCACTATTTCATACACACCCTGTGCCTCAGCATGGGCCCTGGTTAAACCCCATTGTTGTCACTTGATTGCTGAATTGGTCATTGGTCCTTTCAAATGTTGTCTTTCATGCTTTAAAGGAGCAGAGTGACAAAAATAGTAACCTGCCCTTACTTACACTTGATCAGCTTTACCACCTCCAAATGGTTTGAGTGTGTTACCAGAGTGCCATTCACCTGGGGACAGGGAGGAAGCAAAAGTTAGCAGTGTTCAGCTGTTAATTTCCATCCAAAGGAACCCAAACACTACAGAATAAGCACATGAAGAATATTTTCCTTCCCCACTCCATCTCCATTGCAATGTTTTTCAAGACACTAGCAATTAAACAGTTGACCCTTCTGACAGTGAGAAGAGCTCTGCAAAAAATAAACCTATACAAATGTATCAAAGGAAACCAAGCAAGTGAACAAATAAAAAGCAATCCACCTCTGGCTGGGTAGAAAAAAAACCCTGAGGGTAGCTATTTAAATTCATTTATTTAAATGCCCAGCTGAAATCTCAGCTCTTTCTGTGTCAGTAGCTGCAAAAACACAACAACATTTTGTAGCAATAGCTCAGATAAGTTTTTTTTTTAGTTACTGACTTGATTTCTTAGTTCTTTGAAAGAGAGAACACAGATCTGAGGGCAGTTAGGGGACAAAATTATAACCCCAAAAGACTATTTACTTACAGCTAATTACCAGTAATTCTCTGCTCCTTCTCTCCCCTCCCAGTCTGTTTTTCCCATGTGTGATACCTGAACTTTGTAGGATGCTGAACTTGCTCATGAAGTTCTGCAGTGAAAATGATGTCCACACAACAAAACTAACACCCAGCAGTGGCTTTTCCGTGGTTGCTGTTCTCATATCCCCTGAAGATGGAAACTTAGCCCCTTCCTCTATCCCACAGGCAGCACAAAGATCACAGCAGACAGATCAGCCACGCTCTTTCAGGGGAAGGCAGCAATCAATACAGTTCTCTGATGATTTGAATGCCCTTACCTTGATAATTCTATCACCTGTTTGCACTCCAGCCCGCATGGCTGCTCCATCTAGAGAGGGAAGAAGTGATTCAGTTCCCAATTGCAACAGAACTATTCAAAGCAAAAAAGGTTTAAAGCACTTCTGCAGTTCCACACGAAGCTACTTCCTGCGCTCACTCAAGCTTCCTCTGTTTCCATCAGATAAAAATCTCTGAGTATATCTAGACTAGAGCAGTCCTGTCCTCATATTGCAGTGGCTACAAAAAACCACAATCCCACCCCATGTTCCAAGCAGTCCTGACTTCCTCTCAGATGCAAGAGGTCAGTTTCCAAATCCATCAAATGACTGCATCCCACCAGCGCAGCCAGCCTGTCCTTGCACATCTATTCTGGAGCTATAGCCACCCTGTGTGCGAGGAGGGCAGCAGCAGTTCTCTCCTGGAGCTCACACAGGGTTCTTTGATTGCCAAGGAAGCTCTCCAGGCTGCCCCCTGGCAGCACACTTGGCTCAGGCTGCTCACCTTCCTTGACGGACTGCACGAAGACTGGATTGTCTCCGCTGACTGTCAGCCCAAATCCGTTCTCATCCCGCTGGATAACGACACACCGCTGAACAAGACCTGTATGAGAAAGGTGGGGAGAGGGCAGGAGGAAGAGGAGGAGAGAAATACAAAGAGACACAAGCTAGGCATCAGTCCAAAACCTTATCCTCCTAGATAATCACAGAGTACTGAAAGAAACTGGTACAATACAACAGAGGGAAGAACACAGGAGAGAGGAACAGGGCAGCAGTCCAGAAACAGACAGGAATGGCAAGACAGGTCAAGCTTATTGCTCCAGTTACACAAAACAGAGATCTCCAAGAGCAGAGATGCACACAGCACTGGCACATCAGACACGACTTGAGGTACAAGCAGCTTGTAAAGAACAGCAGCTATGTGCATAAACCAGTGAGCATCATTTCCCTTTGTCTGCATTCATAGTTCTTCAGGGTATGGCAGAGAGCTGTCATGTTCCAGTACATCACCGATGCCACCAAGCAGCTTTTACAATCTACTCTAAAAAGCAACTTATAAATCTCTCAGACTAACATCTGCAGGTTGATTAAGAGCAGATTTATTGATTAGGAAAAGTTCTCCCAATTCTCCACCAAAGTTTCATCTGAGGGCACCTGCTGTTCCAGATGAAAATGCCACACAGAATCAGAACAGCAGCAGTAAAGAAGAATAAACCACACTACATAGAATCATAGAATGGTAAGGCTGGAAGGGGCCTCAAGGATCATCTAGTTCCAAACCCCTGCCATAGGCAGGGACATCTCCCACTAGTACAGGTCACTCAAGGCCTTGTCCAACCTGGCCTTGAACACCTCCAGGGAGGGAGCAGCCACAACCTCCCTGGGCAACCTGTGCCAGTGTCTCACCACCCTCACTGTAAAGAACTTCCTCCTAACATCCAGTCTAAATCTCCCCTCTGCCAGTTTAAACCCATTGCCCCTTGTCTTGTCATTACAAGACCTTCTAAATAGTCCCTCCCCAGCCTTCCTGCAGGCCCCCTTCAGATATTGGAAGGCTCCATGGAACAGGACTTCTGAAATCATGGCCACAATTGTCACTGAGCTCCTGATTTACAGGGCCAGAAGTCTAGGAGATGAGAGTTAGAGTCTGCTCCTCCTTTAACCTGCTGTGTGACAAAGGTGACTTGTTTAGTTTCCTCATGTTAGGATTGCTCAGCATGTGCAACGCAGAGCAATCTCTGCACCTCTCTGCTGCATTGATGGTGGGCAGAGCATTTTGGAAAGGTGAAATGCTGTGCATGTCTCACCTGAAAACAAAGAAAGGGAAAGCCAAAGCAGGACAAAGCATCAGTCCTGGCACATTCGTTGCAGAGCACAGTCCTGGGAGCCACTGCCAAAAGCTTGCCACAATGGAGCCCTTATCTAGAAAAGTAACTTCAGGAACAGAGGGCTGGAGCACCTCTGCTATGGACACAGGCTGAAAGAATTGGGGTTGTTCAGCCTGGAGAGCTGGAGGGCTCTGGAGAGACATTAGGGCTACATTCCAATACCTGAAGGGAACCTACAGGAAGGCTGGGGATGGGCTCACAGGATGAGAGGCAATGGTTTGAAACTGGAGCAGGGGAGATTTAGGTTGGACATCAGGAGGAAGCTCTGCACAATGAGAGTGGGGAAACACTGGCACAGGTTGCTCAGGGATCAGGTTGAGACCCCATCCCTGGGAGCCTTGCTGTGGCCCTGGGCAACTTGCTCTAGTTGGAGAAGTCCCTGCTGAGTGCAGGGGGGAGTTGGACAGACTGACCTTTGAGGGTCCTTCCAACCTGCTGCAATCTGAACTCTGCAAAACACTTCAAAGATGTTCTTCAATTCAGCCAGCAGGAATTACCAGCTACCAAACATCCATCTCCTAGCAGCTTGCTTTGCTTTGGCATTTCTAAAGCCACATAAGGCAAAATTCTCATACCAGCACCTTGAGAATGGATTTGAGTTCTGCACAGATACTAAAGTTGCAGCAGTTTCCTTTAGCTTGGAAGGAGCAAAGGCAATTGTGAAGATGCTGTCCCAGCAAGAGTGCCTCTTCTGGAATAATTTCTAAGGAATTAATTGTAACATTAAAGAGTAGAGTCATACCCATGTCTAAAATTCCTTTTGCTCCATTAGAGCTCCTTTCACTACTCTGGAGCAACTCCTAATGGAAGTGAGGAGCCTCAGTGAAAATACTCTCTGCCCAGTCACCCCTGTTCTCCTTAAGTGTGATGAAAATGGGTGTGGGAGAGTTGCAAAAGGTTCCACTCCAGAACCTCCTGCAGCAGTCTGGTCACAGTATCACAGCCCAGTAATTCCCCTTCTGCCAGCAAAGCAGAAGCAAATTAGGCTGCACATCACAATGTGCAGTCAGCTGATGGAATGGATGCAAAGTGAAAGCAGGCAAGGAGAAAACAACCCCACCACCTTTCAGCCCCTGTTTATATGCTTAAGCAGAAGAAGATGCCTCTCCCTTCTGTACCTCCCATTTTTCTATATGACCAAGCTTCTTTAAGTCTCACTTCACAAGAATGATGCCCCAGGGTGGGGTGTGGGAAACAGAACATATGCTATTTCATACAAACAGCTCCTTTGAAAGCCTGCTGCCAGATGCACAGCTTTTATGAGTAAGGCACTAACTAATCTCTTGACTCACAAGAACTGTCCCTGTTTAAAGGCACAGCACAGCTCCGTGTCCTCGTTGCTCTTCCACTGAAGTTCTTTCTTTTCCCAGAACCAATAAACCCTGGATCTACTGATAAGCTTCTTTCTTGAGTGAAACTGATGCCAAAGCAGCAGCAATGCAGGAGGACCTTCCAGAGTATTATTTAAGTTCTAACAATAATCAGCTTAAACTGTACTGGAACAGGTTGCCCTGGGATGCAGTTGAAGCCCCATCCCTGGAGACATCCAAGATCAGCCTTGATGTGGCCCCGGGCAGCCTGATCTAGCTGGAGGTGTCCCTCTTGACTGCAGGGTTGTTGGAGCACAGGATGTTAGGAGTTGGAAGGGGCACAAAGAGATCATCAAGTCCAGGCCCCAAAGATGACCTTTGAGGGTCCCTTCCCAGCCAATGCAATCTATGAATCTGTTTCACATCACAAGTCTCAACTTTGCTGAAGATCTTTCCATTTTAGAGCAGAGAGGCAATCAAACTTAGGACAACTTGAACCCACATTAGTCCATAATTGCTTTTCCTCCACATTTGTTCTCTTCAGACAAGAAGCAGGCACTTAAATCCTTGTCCTAGCACAATGTAAAAGGCTGGAACAAGGTCCACACAGGCCAGCTGAGAGATACTATGCTTGAGGGAGACACACAACAGCTTTAGAGTCATTTTACTCAAGTTATCTGAAAGTTTTCCAAAGACAACACCATGACCTGCAGAACCAGATCAGCATTCTCTGGCTGAACCAGGTAGACTACAAAGGGCAGCCTTGAAGTGCTTCCCTTTTACTCTGCTGTGAGGAAAAACCAGGAGAGAACTCCTCCTGAACCTGTCATTTGCTCACTTTTGTTCTTTAAGTTAAATACCTTCAAGGTGAAATCTGCTTAGAGGTGGAATTTTAAGATCAGAGCAGCAATGGNACAACCTTCCTGGAGGTGTCCAAGACCAGGCTGGACGAGGCCTTGAGTGACCTGTACTAGTGGGAGATGTCCCTGCCTATGGCAGGGGGTTGGAACTGACTGATCTTTGAGGTCCCTTCCAACCTTACCATTCTGTGATTCTATAATGCTTTCATAACCCACACCTTGCACCTTCAACACCTTGTCAGACACTCTGGAATGGACTGAAAGAGAAGCTACAAACCAATGACTCAGAAGGCAGAGTTTGCAATAGCTGTCACCATCACACCTGGGTATCACTGGAAGGGACTCTTGACAAGGCCTTGTAGTGATAGGAGAAGGGGGAATGGATTGAAGCTCAAGGAAGAGAGATTTACACTGGAGATTAGGAAGAAATTCTTGACAGTGAGGATGGTGAGACACTGGAGCAGGTTGCCCAGGGAGGTTTCCTGGGATATTTCCTCCCTGCCCATGGCTTGGAGGTTGGAGTAGCTGATCTCCAAGGTCCCTTCCAACCTACGTCACTCTCTAGACAAGAGATCATTTACCTTGAACTGGAATTAACTCAATCAAATAGGAAATTTCATTGGCCTAGGAGTGCACAACCACCAGAGCAAGGGTTCATTTTAAAGACCTGACTCACTGCAGAGAATGGAGACACAATTTACATATCCCATAATACAAAGCAGCTTTTCCCCTGATCAAATTGTGTGGGACATGGCATGGGAGGAGCTTTGTGAACTCTAACCTCCCTGGAGGCATGAGGCCACAATGGGAAAATGTAACTCAATATTGTGATTTGAAATGAATCATTCAATAAACAAAACCAAGCTCCCTGGGGTTTTGAGAATGTCCCAAACGTTTCACATCACTTGGGAAGTTCTCCTCCTATAAAATGTTTTCAGAGACCCTGCTCTACAAAATAAACTATCAAGAAGATAGGAAAAAAATATAAAATTCTAAAAAGAAGATTTCTCACAGGATGGAATCCTGAATTTCACTTAGAATCTTCTTAGGTCTTCACACCAAATACCACACCAGAAACATTCTTCAGGTGATCTCTAAGGTCCCTTCCAACCTAAGCCATTCCATGATGATTTTTTCCACTAACCTGCTAACAGAAATCTTGCAAAGTGAGTGCAAAACCTCTCTGGTTTTAAATTAATCTGAGATATTGACTTGATAAAACCATTCAGAACAATGGCACTGAACAGTGTTCATAAAACAAGGGTTGGGAAACTCACTAGAAAAACAGCAACATGGATTTGAACCATGATCAATAGGACTATCTGCTGCCATGGCAACCACACATTCAAGCCCTGTGGTCAAGTGCCCCTTGCACTACTGCCTGTTACAGGGGCACTGATGAGAGGCTTGCAAGAGTCTTTCACCAGCTGGACAAATGGCAGCCACAACATAAAGACACAAGGCCTGAGGAGAGATGCAAGGAACTGACCAGGAAGAGTCAGCTTGATTTAAAAACATCTCAACAGGCATAAAATAAGGAGAGTTCAAAACACAAAAGATTGTCAAATCTATCCCAAGTTTGCATGGAATATGTGGAAGAGTCCCTGTGGGGACAGGCTACGAGAGGCTGTTCAGCCTGGAGAAGGCTCCAGGGAGACCTTAGAGCAGCCTTCCAGTACCTGAAAGGGGCTACAGGAGAGCTGGGGAGGGGCTTGAGAAGGGGAAATTTAGACTGGGATTAGGAAGAAGTTCTTTCCAGTGAAGGTGGTGAGATACTGGAACATGTTGTGGATGCCCCCTCCTTGGTGATGTTCAAGGCCAGGCTTGATGAGGATTTGAGCAACCTGGGCTAGTAGAAGATGTCCCTGGCCCATGGTGGGAGGTTGGGAGTAGAGGACCCTTAAGATCCATTCCAACCCAAACCATTCTATGAATCTATGAATTGTGGAAGGTTATGGCACTGAATAGTCTATTGCAGCTATCTAAAACTCCATCTCTCTCCTGATCACCTAGAGCTTGTTGAATACATAGATATGAGATGGGGGGATTTATGGAGGAAAATATCACTCTAAGTTTCATGTCACTCTAACTCAGCTTCTGTAGATCAGAACAATTTCCCTATCTAACCACTCCACTCCCCCTTCCCAAGCCACTCACATACTTCAAGAAACTTTGTTCTCTTGCTCCTTAACTAAGAATTTCAAGAGCTAAGAACAAACCTATACACAAAAGCCCCACCTCCCCTTTCTGCTGTCATTCAAGACTTCTCTGCTGCTCCCTTTCCAAGGGGACAGAGCCAGCTAGCACCCAGTCACCAGCAAGCAAACTATCAGCACAGTATTTCTGCTTCTAGATTTCAAATAGTTTGGTCCCATCCAAAGCAAACAGCAGACTTCTCTACACATACCACAGAACCTAGGAAAAGTAGACACAAAGGCAGGGCAAGGTCCAACACAGCAAGGGCCACAGGAAAGGAAGGATGAGTGGAAACTGCTCCCATAGATACTGGGCATGGATCGAGCATCTGCAGGAAACTTTGGGGGAAGTAAAGGCTTACATTAGGAAGTCATGTTTCTTTCTGCCACCCATGAAAAACTAGGACACTGCACAGACGCAGGGAGAAGTATAAACACAGATACATTCCATCAGGCAGACCAAATGTTTCCTGTAATTAACCTACAGCAGTTTGACAGCACCTCCAGAACATTATGGGTAAGCAGCGCTAAGCGAAAAAATGCAGGTTCAGGGCTCTAATAAACCTGAGCTGTCACTAAGCAGTGTGGGGAGGAACAACACCAGAGTAAGGGTTGTCCTGCTGGAAAGCAGCTCCATAGAGGAAGACCCTGGAGTCCTAGTGGATAGTAAATTATCCATGGGACAGCAATGAGCCCTTGTGGCCAGCAAGGCCAATGGCATCCTGAGGTGCATCAAGAAAATGTGACCAACAGGTAGGGCTAGGGAGGTTTTCCTGCTCCTCTACTCTTGCCCTGCTGGAATACTGTGGCCAGTTTTGGTCTCTCCAGTTCCAGAGAGACAGGGATCTGCTGGAGAAAGTCTAGTAGAAGATGTCCCTGCCCATGGCAGGGAGGTTGGAGCTAGATGATCTTTGGGGTACTTTGCAACCTAAACCATCCTATGAATCTGTGAACGAAAAGGCTAATACTAGGATGTCTGTGTTGGTTTAGAAGGAACTCAATCAGGGATGGTGAGTTCTAGGTTTGGGGGTTATTTTTTTGCTGTTATTTTTTTTTAATGCTCCTTAGAAGCAGAGACATGTTGCCATCACTTTGTATTCCATAGGTGGTTTAAGAAGTTGTCTCATAGCCATTAACACCTGGCGGTTCTATTCTAGCGGAATGATGAAGCTGATATTGGAGGAGTTATTGCATCTGCCCAAAATCCCTCTGCCACAGCAGGTTATGAAGCAAGCAATTTTCTCAGCAGAGGGAAAAAAAAAAAAACAAAACCAGAAGGATCACAGACTGTTTTACACATCAAGAAAAAGAACAGGAAAGGGAAAAAAAAAGGCAGCTCACAAACGGAAAAACATGAAATGTAGCAGTAATGGCCATGTAGCAGTAATGGCCATGTAGCAGTAAGTCAATGGCTTTAAGAAGCCAGCAGGATTCAAAAGAAGCCCCACCAATGTGGGAAAACTTTATGACTTCCAGTTTCTGAGTGCAATTATCTTTGGAGATCAGAAATTCAATGAATCACTAACATAAAGGTAATATGGAGAGAGTGTCCCAGTCTGGGAGGGCTGCTCCTACCCCAAACTGTTATACACCTGCTTGTTCAAGCCTCCAAGCCCACAGTACAGCAGTAATACACAACAATAAAGGACTGCCAGGGGAGTTTCCCCTGTTTGAGAACAAAGAATGGTGAATGAAGTCCATTTCCTTCTATTTTTTGAAATTAGAGATACCTTTTCCCACTTCTGTGAAACATGAAAAGGAACTGACAGGAGATCCTCTACAGCTAAGGCAAAAAGATCAGTTACTACCTCACCCAGATTAACCTCTGCAGTTACAGCAAAACATAAGATTTTTCTAGAACCAAAAAAAAAAAAAAAGTTCTGCTGGAGCCCAGCAGGAATTGCATCCTCCCACAATGCCAAATACACTCAGTGGCACAAAACCTCCAAGAGGAGCAGTTCCAGTAAGTTTTCCCAACTACCAACAGCTACCAGGAAAATCCAGCTGACAGCCTGTGCTTTCCAGCTACAGGTTAGTTTCCAGCAACTACAAAAACTACGAGCTGACAGCAACACTGAAACCCACTCCCTGCTGCAGAGCCAACCATGCAGATCATGTAAAGGATTAAAAAATAAAAAAGCCTTGGGTGCACAGACAGAAAGCAGGGAGCAGACTGCAAAGGTGCAAGGCTGCAGCAGCTGCTTTAGCTTACCATACGTCTCGGATCTACTCTCCTCCGAGCTAGACTTTGTCTTCTTGGAGGAGCTATCTGCACAAGAGCAGGAGAAAAGGAGAGAGAGATATAGAAAATATGGAGACCAAACATGAGAAAAAAAAAAAAAAAAACACTTCATGAAAAACACAGACTGATTTATTAGGTTAAATCGTGCAAAACATAAATAAGATGTGAACAAAACACAGGTGAAACACTTGGAATAAGGAGTGAATAATACAAGCATGAAGACACAGGTAACACCACAAAGAAAACTAATACAGGATCTAAGACATAATAAAAGAAGTTTTTTGCAATAAAGTACAGAAAGTATTGTGGATAAAAAACAGGCCAAGCCACTCTGGTAACATTTGTGTCCAGAGCAATTGCCATATGCATTCTGAATCCAGCCCTTCAGAAGGAAAGGAGGTTATAAAGGCTACAGCTCAGAGTTCATCTACCAGAGCAGATCATAAGCACTGCAACAGTGGTGCCAGGTAACAGCTCTCAAAATTGGAATGACTTTCATCAGATTGAGATGAGAGGATTCCTGAAGCTTGCTTCTGAAGAAAACAAACTCCTACAATAAAAGCTTACAGCCTGAAATCTATCCCAACTGGAAATAACTTTACATTACCTACTCCTAGCTAAGGACAAAGGAAAATGAGACAAACACTAACTCGTGTATTTTTTTCCCCCCCTTTCAGGACTTTATTATATTTTGTAAACTGCTACTGTAAGTCCCTTTTCATTTATTTTGTGCACACTAGGAAGTAGTCATGCAGCTAGTAGCAGAAAGCATGAATGGGATGGTTTAAAAAGATCAGCTTCAAATATCTTGTGCAAAAACCCCACATTCTACAAGCTCTTCTACCTTGACATTCAACTCTCATCTCTTCCACAAGCCCCAGGGAAAAGACTGCACTACACAGCAGAACGCACAGACATGAAGAAAGCACATTGCATGAGGCCAGGAGGCTCAGACAAGAGCCTGTCATGCATTTCATGAACACACACAGTAGTCACTGGGTTAGTGTTTCAGAGAAAGAATGAAGTATCCCTGCATGCATCCTAATTTCCAAGAGAGGCTTACCAAGCTGACCCTAATTTAACCTTTTGCAAGGGTTAAAAAAAATTAAAAAATAAAAAAATATATATATAGGAGAGCATATTCTTTACAAATAGGTATTTATCTTAAAGCATATTATGGTGGAAAATAGAAATCCACTTTAGAAGTAAGAGATGGATCAAAATCCACTAAGGCTCAAAGAAAAGAATAATAAACCCAACAGGCACAGTGGCTGCAGTCGAGGATAGAACATCTCCAATTTCACACTCCAACTAAAACACCTAATAGAGCTACTCACAACTAATTACAGTATCTGCCTACTGAAATTTCAGACTGATTTTTCTGCAAGAGGAAGTCGTTCTAATTATTCACTGACACCACTAATCTAGGTTTATTCTTGCCCAGCTAACAGCTGCTTTGTAGATCAGCACGTTTAAAAGCAAGTCCATATTCATTTCGGTGCCTGCACGCTTCAGAAAGGCTTTGCCACTGCAGAACAATGCAACTCTGAAAGCCACCTCTGTTGACACATTCAAATAATTTCTATTCCCAGCCCCAGCAAGTCTGGATTTCCCCCTGGGAAGCGTTAGGACTTTACCTGTTGGATCAAAGTCGTGCGTGCTACTGCAGCGTTCAACCTTCTGCTTCTTGTCAGCTGGAGACTCTCTGCTCAGAATGCTGCCGTGTCTGTGTCAAACCAAAGCAGAGGATCAGAAACACAGAAGGGAAAAAAGGCAGAGGAACAGGCTGCCCAGACAGGTTGTGGAGTCTCCTTCTCTGGAGATATTCAAAACCCATCTGGATGTGTTCCTGTGTGACCTGCTCTGGCGGGGGGAGGAGGTTGGACTCCATGATCTTTTAAGGTCCCTTTCAACCCCTACACCATTCTGTGATCCTGGTTGNCTGCAGCCCAGCACACAGTTGCTGTCTGGGCTGCACTCACACTGCAGGCTCACGTTGAGCAATTTTCCTCAACCCAGACCATGCACAGAAGCATTGCCCACTTGGAAATAACTACAGCTAGTTCAGTTTGCTGATGAGGAAGTGTGACTAAAATGCAGAAATTCAATTCACCTAAAAAAGTGATTTATTCCCAGGCTGAAGTGAAGTGGAAAAAACAGGTATTAGAGGGTAGAGATTAGAAAGGGAAGGTACAGAGACATTGGAACAAGTTGCCCAGGGAGGTTGTGGATGCCTTCTGCAGGTGTTCAAGGCCAGGTTGGATGAGACCTTCAGCAACCTGCTCTAGTGGGAGGTGTCTCTGCCCATGGCAGGGGGGTTAGACCTGAATGATCTTTAAGGTCCCTTCCAACCCAACCCATTCTATGTTCTTTTCCCTTTTAAAAATGCTCTGTCATAATTTACAATACAGGTAAAACAGCAACTCACCTTGTAGGTTTTTTGAGAGGAAACCTGAAAATAAGAAAGAACATAAAGTTTAATGATTTTTTTTTTATATCAGCTTCATCCCTCTCTCTAATGAGTGTTGCATTAAATCTGTTTACACCCCAAATGCTGGCCAGCTCACACATGCAAATTGCCTAGGCAAGCATGCACTAATATGGCAACTCTGAAACATCTGATGACACATTAGACAGTGAAATTCAAATGCTGCCTGCCTGCTACTGAAAATAATTACAGACACCTAGACATCTGCCATCTTTTAGATAACAGCTTCAAATTTAGTTGAAATACAACAACCAACTCCAAATGAAAGACCTTTAATTGTGTAAAGATTTAGGAACCTATGGGTAAAGCAGCACAGATGTTAATACATTGAAGAAACAGGTTGCATAGAGACTCCACAAAGAGCAGCAGTTTTCTTTCCTCCTCCCTCACAAGCATTATTTTCCTCTCAGAAGTCTGGGAAGCCCACTCTGCTCCAATTAAGAGACAAGAAGCTAATGAAGCCTCTCCTGCTCTACCTGCAGCAAGCAAACCCATTTATGAGCAAAGTCAGTTCACCCCTGTGCTAGTGTGGTTGGGTCAGCTCCTTACTTTCTGTCCAAGGATGAAGTGTAAATGTTTTATTTAGATGTCTAGAAAACATCTTTCTATTCATATGGTGCTCACTGTTATTGCTTCTTTAGCAAGAGAACCCTGAAGGCACTGACATCATCAGGACTTTTGTCTGTGCTTTGACCTCCACAGTGTGCACAGAAGTGTCTTGGAGTGAGGGCCCACAGCTCCCTGGGTCCTGCTAGGAGAGGGTTAAGCCAAGCCAGCTCATTTGGGACTCCCCAGGAGAATTCCCACCGCACCCACAGTTGTGGGTGTTGGATCCTGGTGCTTGCTCCCCTTGTGCTCCACCATCTGCTGCTGTGGAGCAGCCCAGCAGCAGCTCCTGGAAGCTCTGGAGACACCAACTTCCTGCCTTTCTTTTCTCTCCAAAGCCAGCAGGGAGGGAGAGAGGGACACGGTGGGGAAGCAGGCAGGCAGCAGGTCAGCGTCAGGGCCAAGCTTCTCAGGCACACACAGCAGATCTGCGTGCAGCCAAGGGGTTATGAGCTGGTGGCAATGACAGAGATGTGGTGGGACAGCTCACATGGCTGGAATGTGGTCAGGGCTGGCTCTGTCCTTTTTAGGAAAGACAGGTCAACAAGGCCAGGTGGTGGAGTTGCTCTTTAGGGAGGGAGGGAGCAACTAGAATGTACTGAACTCTGTCCAGGGGCTGGTGAGGAGCCAGTTGAGTTTGTGAGTGTGAATTAAGGGGCAGATCAGCATGGGTGATGCTGCTGTGGGTGTCTATTACAGGCTACCTGATCTGGACAAGGAAGCTGATGAAGCCTTCTACAGGCAGCTGACAGCAGCCTCCCAATTGCAGGCCCTGCTTCTCATGGGGGATTTCAGCTATCCAGATGTCTGCTGGAAGGCTTCCTCAGCCAGCCAGCCATGGTCCAGGAGGTTCACTGTGTCCATGTATCATGATACAGGTGCACTGATAACTTGTTGATGCAAGTGATGGATGAGGCAGCTAGGAGAAGAGCCCTGCTGGATCTCATACTCACTAACAAGGAGGGTCTGGGTGAAGTGGTTCACCCAGGGTGAGGTGGGTGCTTGAGGGTGGGTGCCCTGCTGACAGGATAGAAAAGCAGAGCTGCTGGATGCCTTTGTTGTGTCTATACTGTTGGAGACTTTCCTCAGCCCATGGGTGCTGGGGAGCTGGGTCTCTTGAGCTTGGAGAAGACTTCAGGGCGACCTCACTCATGTTTATAAAGCTGTGAAGGGCAGTGTAAGGAGGATGGGGCCAGGCTCTGCCCAGTGGTGTCCAAGGATTGGACAAGGGGGCAGTGGGTGCAAGTTGGAGCAGAGGAGGTTCCACGGGAACAGAAGGAAAAGCTTTTGCATTGGGAGGGTGCTGGAGCACTGAAGCAGGCTGCCCAGAGAGGTTGTGGAGTCTTCTTCTCTGGAGACAATCAAGACCCATCTGGATGTGTTCCTGTGTGACCTCCTTTAGGTGATCCTGCTCTGGTGGGGGGGGTGAACTGGATGATCTTCCAAGGTCCCTTCCAACCCCTGCCATTCCATGAAGCTCCCCTCACTGTGCTATAGCCCCATCCAGAAGACAGAAAACATCTTCCACCTACTACTGTAAACACCACACAAGCTGAAGGCACAGCAGGGTGTGGTTAACAGCTGGAGACTTCATCTAGCTGGCAGGTTTGGGCTACAAGATAAAACCCTGTAGACATTTTGGATGATAGCTGATGAACATCAGCACATTTTCAAACAAGTTGTTCCACTCTCCTGAATACCAGGAACAATTAAAAGCCAAGTCACATTATGTTTTTAAAATACAGGGTCAAATAATATAAGTAATTTAAATGCATCAAATGACTAAAAGTGTGGGTTGTTAGTCATGCTACAAGGGGAAAATGATTTACTGGAAAGTCAAGGGAGGGAAATGTACCTCCAACTGGGAGCACTGTGGAATAGAAATTGTTCTAATCCATGGCAGGGAGGTTGGAGTAGATGATCCTCAAGGTCCCTTCCAACCTAAGTCATTCTGTGAATCACAGAAGGGACCTCCCAGATCATCTACTCCAGCCTCCCCATCATGGGCAGGGACACCTCATGACTAAACTTGGCTGCTTAAGGTCTCATCCAACCTGGCTTTGAACAGCCCCAGGGAGGAGGCATCTACAACCTCCCTGGGCAGCCTATTCCAGAGTCTCACCACCTTCCTACTGAAGAACTTCTTCCTCAGCTCCAGTCTAACCCTGCTCTTCCTCAAACCATTCCTCCTTGGCCTGTCTCTAGACACCCTCATGATAGGTGCCTCTGCAGCCTTCCTGCAGGATCCCTTCAGCTATTGGCAGGCAGCTCTCTAAGGTCCTCCTGGAGCATTCTCTTCTGCAGGCTGAACACTCCCAGCTCCCTCAACCTATTCTCACAGCAGAGCTGCTCCAAACCTTGGCTCATCTTTGTGGCCTCCTCTGGACTCACTCCAAGAGCTCTGTCCTCCTTATGCTGGGGACAGCAGAACTGGACACAGTAGTGGAGGTAGAATCTCACCAGAGCAGAGTAAAGGGGCAGAGAGGTTAGCTCACACATGTATGCTCCATTCAGTACTGGACCACTGCCTAAAACCTACCTTGAAGCCACAACAGAGTTTTAAAACCTAATGTGTCAAAACACAGCAGAGTGAGGAAGGATTCCCAGCTTCCAAGAGTACAAAGCATTCCATTCTAGCCCAGGAGGTTGAAAATACATCTGACCATAAATAGCACAGCATTCAGATCACCATCTTGGGGATTTTTTTTTTCCTCCCATACTAAAATATTACCAGAATCCAAGTATCTGCTATCTCAAAAACTCATCAAAGACAAAAATATTTGGATTTGGACAAGGGCTCCAACCTTGGAAATATTTACTCATGTGCCTAACTTTAGTTTCATTTACTTCAGGCCTATTCACATGCCTGAATTTAAACTTGTGTGTGTGTGTTTTGCACCACGCAAGTAGAAATTACTCTGACTTGTGCCGAGATGAGTAAGAAATATTGTGAAACCCATACAAAAGAGAACAGCCAAAAACTGCTTGCTTGACAGAACTCATCTTTAATTAGGAGATGAAGAGCTGCAAGAGAAGCTTCTTCATTGCTTTACTAGCTTCATTTAGCTAAGAGGTTGCTTGTTACAGGTAAATCTTCTTCAAAGAATTCTAAATTTGAAAGGAAAAATACCAAAACCACACAAATCACCCCAAACTCAGGAGAGAGGAGAAATGCTACAGCTTCATTTGGTGATTTTTCATGCATTTAGAAAGGAAAGAGAAAAGCTGAAGTCAATTCCAAGTCTGTCCCAGAATCAACCAGGTTGGAAAAGACCTTTGAGATCATGGAGTCCAACCTATCACCTAACACCTTCTAATTAACTAACCCATGGCACTAAGTGCCTCATCCAGTCTCTCATCATGCTCCCCCCCCCAGTAAAAACCCCAAACTATGTCTAATTTAAGTAACATCAGCCTACTTCAGGTGGTTTGCACCAAGTAAGTACTCAATGAGGAGCTTTTTGGCCAGAACCACCTCCATGGATTTAGGTGAAGAAGTGAGTTGTGTAAGTGGCAGCTACACTTCTGGAACGCTGAGCTGCACTCTCCTCTTGCTTCCAACACAGAGCTCTTCAGCCTGGAGAAGAGAAGGCTTCCAGGAGACCTTAGAGTAGCCTTCTAGGATCTGAAGGGGGCCTACAGGAAGACTGGGGAGGGACTATTGACAAGGGCTTGCAATGACAGGACAAGGGGTAATGGGTTTGAACTGGCAGAGAGGAGATTGAAACTGGATGGAAGAAGTTGTTTGCAGTGAGGGTGGTGAGACACTGGCACAGGTTGCCCAGGGAGGTTGTGGAGCACAGAATCACCCAATGTGATCAAATATCAAAGATCACATTCTGTGCTTCTGTGCTCCACAACCTCCCTGGAAGCATTCAAGGCCAGGCTGGATGAGGCCTTGAGTGACCTGTTCTAGTGGGAGGTGTCCCTGCCTACGGCAGGAGGTTGGAACTGGATGAGCTTTGAGGTCCCTTCCAATCTTACCATTCCATGATACATAGAACAGGCTGGGTGTGAAAGGACCTTAAAGATCATCCAGTCCCAAGCCCTCTGCCATGGCCAATGACACCTTCCACTAGGATCAGGTTGCTCTAGGCCTTGTACCAACCCCTGAGGGACACCACTTGTCACTGGTCTCCATTTGGACACTGAGCCATCACTAAGGGGTGATGCAAACAAATTACTGCAGGGGAGGTTCTGACTGTACTCCAGTAGAAAATTTTTTCCCCATGAGAACAGCTGCACATTGACTTGTTCAGTCTGGAGAAGAGAAGGCTTAAGGAAGACCTTATTGCCATGGACCAGTGCATAAAGGGTGGCTGCCAGGAGGATGGAGACTCCCTTTTGACACGGAGTTCCATAGAGAAGACAAGAGGTGATGGGGACAAGTTACTGCTGAGGAGATTCTCATTGGACTCCAGAAGGAAATGTTTCCCTGTGAGAACAGCTGGACACTGGAATCATCTCCCAAGGGCAGCAGTGGATTCCCCTACACTGGGCAGTTTGAAGACTCAGCCTGGTAGGCTGCTGAGCCAGCTGATTGCAGCTCCACTCTCACCCAGAAAGGTTGGGAGCAGATGATCTTTGGGGTCCCTTCCAAGCTGGCATGCTGTGAGCCTATGAAATGCCATTCTGCAGACAATTTCCAGAACTTCATCTTGAAAGAGACAGGAAGAATCAGAGGGAAAAAAACAAACCCAGGGCGTTTGTTTTCCCAGTTTCCAGATGCACAGATCCACCATGGCACATCCTGCAGGGGCTTAAAAAGCATTCTGGGAGAGTGCTGACATGACCTGAACAAAAGCAGTACCAATGTGACCTTAATATAGAGCTAAAGGCAGTCTCCTGTCACAACAAAAAAGGGTGGCTGTGCTCTGTATAGAGCAGTGGGTGAGTAAAAGGACTGACGAGATCGCAAATGACAGGCGGACAGAGAGAAGCACAGATGCAGCAAGTGGACAGCTATTAGCAACCAAGAAAAAACGCAGACACAAGTCTGCCATTTCCCTCTGCTGCCCACAAACTCCAGCTGTGACCACAGCAGCTATTCTGTGGCCAACACTGATTCAACACATGGAGGCTCTTCACCTTAGCATTAAGCCACTTAAAGAGCAGTTTTACGCAGTGTCATCTTTTCCCTGTATCAAAGTGCGGAAGCTCAGGAAACCACAGAGTCTTCTTCCTCAAAAAGAAAAAAACAAAACCCAAACTTCACTGTGTACCAACAGCACCAGATTGTAACACAAGCTGCAGAGAAGCAGCCGGGCTAAAGAAGGGACCCATGGATTCCTGGGAGCTGTCAGAGCCTATGGAGAGATGCTATGAACTCGAGGCAAGTGCAGAAGCAGGCGAAACCGAGCTAGGCAATAAAAGTTTCCATGTTATTTTTGTAGAGTCCAAGGCAGCAACCACAGCTGATGCAGTGACTCATGGAAGAATCGTTTGTGGCATTGCTAGCTTGAGATTACTGACAGCTTTGTGAGCAGGCCTGGCCACTGCCTGCTGAGGAGGAGCAGAGGAGCAGGTCCAGAGGAGGCAGTGAAGATGATCAGAGGGCTGGAGCATCTCCCTTAAGGGGACAGGCTGAGAGAGTTGGAGCTGTTCAGCCTGGAGAAGAGAATGCTCCAGGAAGACCTTAGAGCAGCCTTTCAGTACCTGAAGGGGTCTTCAGAAGAGTTGGGACCCTTTTTACAAGGACTTGTAGTGACAGGATGAGAGGGAAAGTCCTGAAGCTTGAGGGGAGATTTAGACTGGAGACTGGAGGTCATTTTGCCCTTACACAAGGGGCTCCATGGGATTTCTGGATGAGACTGGTACCATAAGCCATCCAAACAAGCATTGCTCTCTCTGGGAAGTACTCTAAAGGGAGCTTGCAGGAGTGTTTGTTAAACAGACAATCAATTAAATGAAGTAGCAGCAGCAGGTTATTTTGGATACACCATGGGCAACTGAAGCTCTTTCCTCAGCACCCTTCACTGCAGGTTGCTCTGGATACACCACGGCCACTGGAGCTCTTTCCTCAGCACCCTTCACTGCAGGTTGCTTTGGATACACCATGGCCACTGGAGCTCTTTCCTCAGCACCCTTCACTGCACGTTGCTTTGGATACACCACGGCCACTGGAGCTCTTTCCTCAGCACCCTTCACTGCAACACTCTCACTAGGGAAGGGTTTCTATTTCTCTATGAACAGTAACATTTGGAAAGGGTAGAAGAAAAGCATCTCTTGGGAAGTTTCATCCACAGTTCAGTCATTCAGTCCCAGCCCAAGCAAGTGCCTCAGCTATTTTCCATGACACAAGCACTTGGATTTTTCCAAGAGCTGATGTCAGGGGTTTTCATGGAGAAAGAGCTGCATTTACAGGGCAGGCAAGGAAGGAGGGCTTCCCCAGCAGCTATTCTCAATGTGGCCTTTGTGCTGTTCTGCTGCTGAAGCCAGGACCCTGCAAGAACTTCTAGTCCCCACAAAAACTCTACAAGGGGAGGAGACAGAGACATTTTCAGCAGCCAGTACTGTTCTTCCACTCCTGACTGACTTCCAAGGCTCAGAAGCATCAGCTTTCCATCTGCAGGCCTGAAGTTACAACCTCTTAAGACAAGGACACCTATTGTTTAGCATCTTTGCAATACGGTAGAAGCAGACAAACAAACTAAAACTGGGGAGGGGGGGCAGTGGAAGAGAACATAAATAAACCAAGCTGCCCATGTCTCCCTAAGGCTGCTTTTAAGTTCAACCTAAAAGCAAGACTTAAGCAATAGGGCTATGGTTTGCCCATGAAGTACTGCAGAGCAGGAAGAAACTGTGCTCAAAAACTGGTAAAAAACCAGAGGTTACCAAATCACAACTTATTTCCTACCAGTTTCCCAAGGTGGCTGGTTACAAGCTACTAAATCCATCACTTTCCACTTCTGGGAAAGAAAACTTCCATCTGTGAAATGGGGAAAATCCCCAAATGAATGAAATAGTAGAAATACTACAAAGCACCAAGTCTTCCTCTAAACAGACCTTCAGCAAACGTTACCAGAACAAACAGGTAAGCACTGCAAGAAATGGCCACCATTTGTTGTTCTTCTGCAAGCCTTCATTGCATGACCCACTTAAGAGAACTGATCAGGCACAGGAAAAAGGTCAAGAGTTGTCATTTCAGGAGTCATGACCCAGTTTGTTCACTTCTTTAAGTAGGCTACAGACAAATATCGTCAGGCATAGAAAGCTCAAACTTCCCTGAAGCAAGGAAAAGGAGCTAAAATATGCACAGTTTGGCCATGCTAGAGGAGCTCCAAAATAGCCTTTTTCTTCACATTTTCATATGATCTTGGCAACTGGAGCTTGAGTTCTTTGAAGGGTGGGAAGAAAAGAAGAGCAGAACATGTGTGTTCTGACTCTCTTCTCCAATCTGTATTTCTGAAAATCATTTGGAAATCCTTTTTGCTCCTCTCTGAAACAATCAAATACGAGCACCAAGGTTTCTTGCACAGACAGGGCGTGGCAGTCCAAATTAACCTGCCTCCCTAAACTGCAGCTAATTACGGGGAAATGAAATGTTTGCTTTGCTTGCCAATAATTGCAATACAGAACTGGCTCAATGGAAGCAGCCCTGCTTCCCCCGCCTCCCTACCATCACTCCTCCTACACAGTGTCTGGAAAAGCTTTCTAGTTAGATGCACAAAAATCAAAAGCAGGAGACAAAGGAACAAGAGAGAGCTGTGCCAGACAATTTTATTTTCCTAAACCAACCATAGCAATCTAAAGCCATCGACTGCCACGGGATTTGCTTTCACCCGACGCACGCAGGAGGGCTGGGAGATCACTCGCGTTACCCCGGCGTGTCAAGTGCTCTTTGCATTTCATTAGGCACACAGCCTAGTTCCTTATTAATGCCATACCTAGCTTGTGGTTGTTATGAACCAGCAAGGAGACTTAGTGTGGAAACAGTTCCTAAAACCAGCCAAAGG
The DNA here is from genome assembly GCA_013399055.1 of Ramphastos sulfuratus. Taxonomy (NCBI): domain Eukaryota; kingdom Metazoa; phylum Chordata; class Aves; order Piciformes; family Ramphastidae; genus Ramphastos; species Ramphastos sulfuratus. Next base: position 49,933 of record WBNM01000655.1, on the reverse strand, counting down.
CAGCAATTAGAAAGGCAGAAGATGAACCCCACTGCGCTCAATGCAACTGGAAATGGAGTTTGCAAAACACCGCAATGCTAACTCCAATTATCCAGCTTTAGGTTTTGCAAATATATGTACAGGGTTCAGAGTCTTCCACATCGGAGTATTTGGCCCAGAGTTCACATTTCTGGTGAGTGAGTAGAGTTGCCTGGCACAGGAACACCACACCTCTACAGCTTGTTACTAATAAACATAGCTCAGGTGCTAAATGCCAGTAAGAAAGCACCACACTAAGGCATGTTTGTAGAATGGCTTAGAATGGAAGGGACCTCCCAGATCATCTACTCCAAGCTCCCTGCCACGGCCAGAGATGCCTCTCAACTAGACTTGGCTGCTCAAGGCCTCATCCAAACTGGCCTTGAACACCTCCAGGGAGGAAGCATCCACAACCTATTCCAGTCTCATGACCTTCCTACCGAAGAACAACTTCCTCAGCTCCAGTCTAACCCTGCTCTCCCTCAGCTTCAAACCATTCCCCTTGTCCTGTCTCTAGACACCCTCGTGAGCAGTCCCTCTGCAGCCTTCAAGTACTGGAAGGCAGCTTTAAGGTCCCCCTGGAGTCTTCTATTCTCCAGGCTGAACACCCTCAGCTTCCTCAGCCTGTCCACATAGCAGAGCTGCTCCAGACCTTGGCTCATCTTTGTGGCCACCTCCAGACCCACTCCAAGAGCTTCTTATAATGAGGACACCAGAAGTGGAGGCAGTATTTGGGCAGTATATATCTTCTGATGAGGTCTCACCAGAGCAGAGACAAGAGGAATTTACTATTCCACCAACATTTCTTTCAAAGGATGTTTTTAAAAAAAAACCATCAAGACTGAATTCTTCTGTCTCTCAGCATCACAAACTCATATCTGGTTTAATGTTTTACCTGAGATTTACCTTGATACAGATGTTTCTACAGTTTGTAAACATCAGCAAGAGCACTTAGCTCAGAAACACCTTCGCCAATGGATTTATCTATTCAACAGCTATCATCAGGCTGTCTGGCCTAGTGTACAGCACAAAACTGCACTAATTTACTCCTGTGCTTCAAGAAAGGCATCTTGTCTTAATTTAACCTTTCCTTCAGTGCACTTGTTTGCTTGTTTTAGAGGTTAATGTGAGTTTACTGGTCTAGAAATGCAATGCTAACACTTCAAACACAAGATCTGCCTGCTCATCAGAACTAGGAATTTATCAGTTCAAAGCTAAGCAGATACTCAACCAAAAAAAAAAAAAAAAAAAGAGCACATTCAGCCCTGCCTTTCCTCTTCCCAGTCAGTCATGAATATCTGGTCAAACTACACCCATTCTGTATGGGGATGTGCAAACAACATCCACCCTTACGACCTTTGCAAAGCTTTTTAATATTTCCCAGTTGCAATAAACTAATTTACACCTCCTATGTCTTAAACCACCCAAAGGCGAAGTGCTCCCAGTGGCCTCATTTACACCAGGGAAAACTTGGATATGCAACTTAACCAATGAAAGCTGCAGCACAGAGAGAACCAAGAAATCATCACCACATAGTTGCTTAACCTGTAGGCTGTATTATTAGCTCTTAGTCCTTCCCAGCTTCCAACCTAGCTAATTCTGCTGGTGAAGATTACTCCTGTAGATGCAAACACCCAGGGCAATAGAGATCTAAGTTATTTAAGTTGAAAAAAATGCAGCTAACTGAACATTTCATCTTCCTTACTCTGACACGTTCCAAGAGAGTTTCTATCCCAGCATTAATTCAGGTCTTTAAACTGTTCATGCATCCTGTGGCCAACAGGTTGAGAGAAGTGATTCTGCCACACTGCTCTGCTCTGGTCAAGAGACCTCACCTACAGTGCTGTGTCCACTTCTGGAGTCCTCAACACAAAAGAGGCATAGACCTGATGGAGCAGGTTCAGAGGAGGGCTAAAGAGATGATCAGTGAGTTGGAGCATCTCTGCTATAGAGACAGGCTGAAAGAATTCAGAGTGTTCAGCCTGGAGAAGAGAAGGCTCCAAGGACACTTCACAACAACATTTCAATATTTGAAGGGGACCTACAGGAAAGCTGAGGAGGGACTGATTAGAAGGGCTTGCAGCGATAGGATGAGGGACAGTGGTTTGAAACTGGAGCAGGATAGATTTAAGTTGGACATCAGAAGGAAGTTCTACAAAATGAGGGTGTTGAAACACTGGAACAGGTTGCCCAGGGATGTGGTGAGGACCTGTTCCTGGAGACATTCAAGATCAGCCTTGATGTGACCCTGAGCTGCCTGCTCTAGTTGGAGGTGTCCCTGCTGCCTGCAGGGGGGTTGGACAAGATGACCTTTAATGGTCCCTTCCAACAGGATGCAATCTGTGAAGCTGTGAAAGTTTCTCAACCACACATCTCACTTTGTCAGAATTTACAAAAAAGAAAATGTGAGGTAAACTCAACTATGAAAAGATCAGCAACATTAAAGTTAAAACTATCTTAGCTTTTTCCATGGTCCAAAAACCCCAGATAGACTTCTGTGACATGCATACCTATTCTTTCTCCTCTGAAATGCAGGTTCCACCTATTAAACACAGAAGCTGCACATAGCATGGACAGGGTGAGAGGTGAAAAAATTCACAGAGACATTTGTGGCATGTTTTGCTCCTTCACATTTCATCTTCCCCTTCATCTAAATTGCAGGATATATTCAGAAAGAGCAACTGTAAAGGACTGGAGCAGAGCACAGGATTAGGATTTCACAGCAACATCAAGTCCTGTTTCTTCTACTGTAAAATGGAAGAAGGGAGGGAAAAAAAAATACAGCAGTGAAGCCATGGCAGTTGTAAAATGGCTCAAGATCCTGAGAACAGCATGTGAGTCAAATATGTTGCTATTAATAGGCCTCCAAATATGTTTGTATCAGTATCTTCCTCTTGGATCTCTTAAAATAAATAAAAATAGATGGAAAGAAAAAAAAAATCTAAACCAAAACAAAGCAACATTTACTCAGGAAACCTACCAGCTGTTAAGAGGTGATTGCAGCTAAATTCCTCTGCACATGTGGCAACAGTATAGATATAACCAAGCTGTCAGAAAGAAAAATATCAGGTTTGTTTCCCCACCTGCTTCACTTAGACTGGTTCTGAGTAACTGCTGCTCACCCAGGCACAATGCTGAGAACTGACAACTCTCCCTGACTCCCTGAGAGCAGAGCTTGCAAGAACTTCATTAATACAAGGACATGGAGCTGCTGGAGCAGGTCCAGAGGAGGCCACAAAGATGATCAGAGAGCTGAGAGCAAGGGGCTGGGAGAGTTGAGGCTGTTCAGCCTGGAGAAGGTTCCAGGGAGACCTTATAGAGCCCTTCCAGTGCCTGAAGGGGGCTACAGGAGAGCCAGGAAGGGACTTTTCACAAGGGCTTGTAGTGACAGGATGAAAAGGAATGGTTCAAAACTTGAGAAAGGTAGATTTACACTGGAAATTAGGAAGAAATTCTTGACAGTGAGGGTGAGGAGACACTGGCACAGGTTGCCCAGGGAGGTTGTGGAGCACAGAATCACCCAATGTGATCTTTGATCACATTCTGTGCTTCTGTGCTCCACAACCTCCCTGGAGGTGTCCAAGGCCAGGATGGATGAGGCCTTGAGCAACCTGTTCTAGTGGGAAGTGTTCCTGCCCATGGCCAGGGGGATTGAAACTGGATGATCTTTGAGGTCCCTTCCAACCCAAATCATTCTCTGTATCCATGAACTTGCAGACTGTTGCTCAGCATTTTAGACAATTACCTCTTTCTACATTGCTGCCTTCCTGGAAAATGAGCATTTGTCCCCAGAATGAAGTAATCACTGCACAGTATATCCACTCAAAAGAAACAAACCACCAAACCAAACCACACACCCCAATCACCCCCCCAGAAAAACCCAAATTAACACAAAAAGGCTTTTAAACTATCCATCATATATGTAAGGAAATCTTCAAAAGGTCTTTATCTAGCTATATATAATGTACATAACAACCCAATCCCCCCCAGTAGTGCTAAGCAGCTCCCAGCCACTCACATCACAGCCTCCCACCCATCGATTAGCAGAAACTATTGCAAATGGAGAGGAGTCTCCTGGTCTCTCTGCTGCCTGTCACTGCATTAACACTTTCTGCATTCTGCACCCACAGCACTGTCCAGAGCACCCCTGGGGCTATCTTCTACTGATGCATTTTGCTTCATTTTTAGATAAACTTCACAATCAAATGAGAAGAAGATCAGTGAAAATTGCATTCAGAACATAACCACTGAAAACATTCCCAGATGGTTTCTTGAACACCAATAGCTAATTGAATATCAACAGACAGCAAATATCAGCTTATCAAAAATCACATTCAGACTGCAAAAAAGCTGGTGAGAAGGTTCTGCTACCATGCTGGTGTGCAAATTCAGCATTGGAAAATGGAAATGGAAAGAAGGTAGTGCTGCCAGCATCTACATCTAAGGCATCTTTCCTAGCTGTCAAAACCTTTGTTCTTGAGCTAAGACACTGAGGCAGAGATTTTCAAAGCAAGCATAGGTAATTGGCCACATTTTCACAATGAAAATACAAAGGAGTATCTAAGGTTCACACAGCAGCTATTAAAAGAGAGGGGGATAAAAAACAATAATAAAAAAGGAGAAAAACCTTCCCTCCCACCCTTTTTCCATGAGATATTAAAGGGAAAAAAAAAAAAAAATCCTTTCTCCCTCCTCTGCATTCAAAGAAGCTATTTTCTCATCTCTCAGTATATTCATCTAACACAGAATGGAAACAAAGACTCTCAGATATTACCTGTTTCATAAGACAAAGTCAGCTCAACAGGGAGATCCCAAAGGCCCATTTCCAAGGGGAGCACACTCAGACCAAGTCCTCTTCAAGCAGCACAAGCTACCCCTCTTGGAAGCTTTCTGGTTTTCTACGCTTATCCGATATCCTTAAGAGGCATCTGCCTGATTGTTTCAGTGACCACTTGAGGGAAGGGAAGAAACTCCACCTCTTCTCTCCCACCTCCTCTCAACCACCATCAGCTGTGGTCCAACGCTGCACTGCTAATGGACAGAGAGAGAACAGCATCCACGTACATCCCACAGAGACTGCATGTAACAAGACAGCAGAGGAGAGGTAGATTTTCAAATGAAGCACTGCCAGCCACCCTGAGGGACAGACCAATCCATCCCTGGAGAAGTATTATCTGTGTATCCAGCAGATATGTGCATTCCCTGTGTATTTATGCACATACATATATGCATGTGTATGTCTAGAGACATCTACGGGCATGCATGGCATTAAATCAGATCACTGAGCAAAGAAACTGCTTCACAGGAGGCATAGAAACAAAGGCTTGGCATAGGGCTGCAAGATTTCCCCTTCAATCCACTTGCAGCCTTTTGCAGAGTCACACTGTGCCACGTAATGGGTTTTGTTTTCAGGCAGTTTGAAAACACACACGACCACTCTGGCACCTGAAAAACACAGTCTCAGAAGAAAAAAAACCCCAAAGCCTCTCTATTGTTTTAGAAGAAGGTAGGAAAGAGGGTGAGAATGAAAGCATGCCTCTTTCTGTCATCCAGGGAGAGAAACTGGGAGGTCAAATCAGGGGGGCAATGAGCTTACTGCTCTTATAGCTTCCCAGAGTGGTCAAGCCCTGGAGAAGAAGGGTTGGAGGGTGAAGGGGCTGTTTTCTTTTTCTGCCCCAATAACCTAATTAAGTTTGTGAGCAGTGCTAGCGGGATAGAAATTTCTTCACGCTACACTGTCTGTTTGTGTTTGATTAATGTAAATCTTCCCAGGGCTCTAACCATGCCCCAGGCACTGTGATGCCTGCCTCTCCATTAACAACCACCCCAGCTGCCAGTACAGCAGGATGAGAGAGGAAAAAAGTCAGATCTCTACTCCAGCCTTTGCCACAAAACCATCTAACTCAGTCAAAATGATCTCTGGTGACTTGAATTACCATTTCTAATTAAATTCTACTTTTTAAATTTTTCTTTTTCACCTTAAAAAGGTGAAACTGCAGCAAACCTCTTAATAATTAACAGCAGTTGCTTTCTTTTGCTTTGCCTCAGTTCTCATGATCAAACTTTTTAGACTACACTCACCGCAACTTTTGTGCTGCCCAGTCCAGTGCATGCTGGTACCAAATATAGTCTCCAAGCCACAACTGCATCAAGGCTACAATTACACAGCAGACAGGAAGCCAAAGAAATCAACTCCAACCCCTTTATCTATTTGCTGCACGGTTCTAAGCACGCCATAATTTCACAGGCAGAGCTCTTATTTTTCCATGCTTCTATCTTTTCCAGTGGCATGCATCACCACCTCGTAAAGTGTATTTCATTGGTTTGTTTTTTTGAAATATTTGTCCAGCTCCTCATTTTCTAGGAATTTCATAAATCAGAAGAAGAAAATGTCAGCTGTCAAGAAGAAAATGGTAACCAGAAGAAAGCAGAAAGCCCAATCCGTAGCCAGCTGCTCAGACTCTGGCCAGCAGCCTTTCCTTCCAAGGCCCTGCTGTATGACCTGAAGCACAGGGAAGCAAATGACCAGGACAGAAGTTTTTTTTTTTTAAGCAAACATCAAGTCACAAAGAGTTAAGGAAGCAAGGGAAAAGTCTGCGAGTGGCAGAGCAGAGCTTCACATCCAGTTTGTTCATGCCTGAGTGAGGATCACGTGCAGCCAGCAGCCACTGCTAAGGCACAAAGAGGCTGTCAAAACAGAGATATTTTTATACCTGGATTACATTTTAAAATCAAGCAGTTCCCAACTCTTCTCCTAAACGCTCCTCATCATTAAGTAGATGAAACAATGTGAGCAGGCCAATCTGCCTTGCTTTACTCAACAATGTTTTGCTTCCCACTTCCTTCCTCGCACTCTTCTACCTGCTGCAGCAGTGCACACAATGCACTCCAACGAGCACAGCTCGGAACAGATGGGCAGAACCAGACCTGCTCTCCCTCCACAGAAACACTCCCCAGCTGTGTGCCTCAGTTTACCCTTCAATAGAACTGCACACTACCCTGCTGCAGGGAATACAAGGTTGAGATTCACAGAATGGTTTGAGTTGGAAGTGCCCTTTCAAGATCATCCAGTTACAACCTCCCTGCCATGGGCAGGGACACCTCCCACCAGCCCAGGTTGCTCAAAGCCTCATCCCATCTGGCCTTGAACGCTTTCTGGGAGGGGGTATCCACAACTTCCCCGGGGCAACCTGGTCAGTGTCTCTCCACCTTCACTGTAATGAGCTTACTCCTAACCTCCAGTCTAAATCTCCCCTCTTGAAGCTTCAATCAATTCCATTTCTGAGTCCCTTCCAAACTAAGCCATTCTGTGACTCACGGTAAACAAAAAACTCAACAGCATCAACACCTGGGAAAAGAAACATGGTTGTACCATGAAGCAATCTTAAAACCTTCAGAAAGAGCTATTGCAGCCTTCTCTTCATTGTAACAAAGTCAAAAGCACTTTGAAGGATCCAAATGAAATTTCAGTCTCTCAGAAAAAGGATTAAATAGAAAAAGGATTGAAGTAGAGTTCACAGCAACAGCACTTTTGGAAAGCCATTATGAAAAAGAAGTCTTGAGTCTAACATCAAAATTTGCTCATTTCTTGCTCTAAGGTTTCTTTCACACTGCAAAAACACTATGGAAAGCAGTGGTCTAAGTAAACAGGGCCAGCCCTGTAGATGGTTTCAGCGCTGAGATCCTGACTTTGTGGCAGGACATTGCTTTCTAAAGCACCTTGGGAAGCTTATTATGGCTCGACTCAAAATATCACAAAGGTAGCATGCATCAAAACTTGAGCCAAAGTTCTACTTACCCACAATGAAGAAGGGGATAAAAATAACTGATTTTAACAGAATTACTACCCAGTTAGATCTACACAGAGCAGACATGTAAGGCTTCACTGTTGGCTGCAGGGTTTCTGCTTGTGCACATCACAAACTTCTCATTTGGCAGTATTCTTTTTTTTATTTCTATTTTATCTACAGTTTTTGGGGAGAAAGCAACACAATGCATTCCTTTCAAGTACAAACCAATACAGCTGCCAGGAAACAGTGTAAAAACAAGAAAGATTCAGGAATGGAAGCTTGTATCTTGCTTCCGACCCTGATTTCCCAGATTTCCTTCCCTCAGTACTCTCTTAGGCACAGGACATAAGAAGAAAACAATTTGGAGGAGAGAGAAAAAAAAAAAAACAAAACAAGAATCTTTGCAAAAATGAAGTTTTTAGAAGAAATCAGAGGTCACTGAGCCTGTAAGTGTAGTTTTTAGAACGCACCAGAGACCATTAGGACTGGAAATGTTGTATCACTGCTTTAGATCTACAGGAGGGTTCTGCAGTCCTGAACAACAACAGGAAAGGAGGATAAGGAAAGAAAGCATGGAAATGGAACATCACCTTCCGCATCACTGAAAAAGAAATCTCTGCTAAGAACATGTGTTATGGAAAGAAAAAGGTCACCTCTCATACTTCATAGAATGAATTTAGGTTGGAAAGGACCTCAGAAATCATCTACTCCAACCTCCTTGCCATGGGCAGAGACAGCTCTCAACTAGACTCCTCCAACCTGGCTGTGAACACCTCCACGGAGGAGGCATCCACAACCTCCCTGGGCAGGCTATTCCAGAGTCTCACCACCCTCATACTGAAGAACTTCTTCCTAAGATCCAGTCTAACCCTGCTCTCCCTCAGCTTCAAACCACTCCCCCGTGTCCTGTTTCTAGACACCCCCAGGACAAGTCCCTCTGCAGGCTTCCTGTAGGGTCCTTTTGGGCATTGGAAGGGAGCTCTAAGGTCCCCCTGGAGTCTTCTTGAGCACAAGCTAGAACATAGGAGGCTCCACCTCAACACGAGGAGACACTTCTTTACTGTGAGGGTGCCAGGGCCCTGGAGCAGGCTGCCCAGAGAGGCTGTGGAGTCTCCTCTGGAGATTTTCAAAACCCACCTGGATGCATTCCTGTGTGACCTGCCCTAGGTGATCCTGCTTTGGCAGAGGGGTTGGACTCAGTCTCTGGAGGTCCCTTCCAACCCCTACCATTCTGTCAGTAGAGGATGAGAAAAGTCTAACAGCTCTGTCTTGCTTGAGATAGAATCCAATTGAATCACTGCTCAAATCCTCTAGCCCTGCTCTGACCAAAACCCACCTTCTGAGCTCCAGCCAGCTGACTAAAAAGCAGATCTCAGCACAAGTTAGGATTAGACTGGCAACCTACTTTACAGAGTCAATCATTACAAGATTGAACCACATCTGTCCGTTTTTAATGCATGGCTGCATTAACCCTAAGCAAAACACAGTGCTTAAAAAAGAAATCTTTGCAAAACAAAACACTGAAGTCATTAAAACTTGGAGCAGAATTGCTAATTGCAAGCATTTCCTAGCAATAGATAAGTAAAGAATCTGCTTTAAGCAGAGAAAAAAAACAACAGTTCAGCAGGACCCACCAATATCTGCTGTGACACACAACATGCTACTGGACAATTTCCTACAGACAGTAATTAAAAGTTCCAGCACAAACAGGCAAACTGATTAAAAGACAGCTGCTGAATCTGTGACGCCACCAAAAACCCCAAACCTAGCTGGAAAAAGTGAAAGATCCTTTCATGAAAGAGAATCCCAATTCTTTCAGCCTCTCATTGTCTGGGCTGACTTCTGGCATAGGAAAATGGGATATATGGAGCTTCGTTTAAAAGGTCAGAGTGCTTCCTTCCTTCATCTTTTACCATGAACAATTTTAGAAGGCATGAAACATTCAGAACAGCCTATCTAAACAAATTCTTGCTTATCCTGTCATTTAATTAAGTTCAATCATTTCCAGTAAAAAAAAAAAACAAACAAACATAACACCCAACCAACACTCCCCAAATCAGCTCCAAAATATGGTATTTATCCCAGTCACTAAAGGCAAACTTGAGCCCATTCCAAAACAGCAAACTGAGCTAAAGAGAGACAAGGAATTATTGTACAGCTGACAGCTTGAAAAGAGAGAAATTAGAAGAGGGATACTCCATTTTCTAAGACAAAATCTGCTTAATTCATAGAATTATAGCATGGGTTGGCTTAGAAGGGACCTTGAAGATCATCCAATTCCAATCCCCAGCCATGGGCAGGGACACCTCCCACCAGCCCAGGTTGCTCAAGACCTCATCCCACCTGGCCTTNCACCCCTCTTGGCCTTAAACACCCCCAGGCAGGGGGCATCCACAACCTCCCTGGGCAACCTGTGCCAGGATCTCCCCATCCTCACTGGAAACAATTTCTTCCAAACCTCCAGTCTCAGTCTGCCCTCCTCAAGCTTCAATCCATTCCCTCTCACCCTATCACAACAAGCCCTTGTCAAAAGCCCCTCCTCAGCTTTCCTGTAGCCTGGCACCTTCATCTGACACCCCTCACATATTTATAGATACTGATAAGATGCCCTTTCAGCCTCCTCTTCTCAAGGCTAAACAGCCCCAGGTCTCTTAGCTTCTCCTTACAGTAGGAATGTTCAAGTTCCCCAACTATCCTTGCAGCCCCCACTGGACTCTCCCCCATAGGTCTCTGTCTCTCTTGAACTGAGCAGCCCAAAACTGGACACAGCACTGCAGTTGTGGTCTTGCCAGAAAGCTTTACCAATATAAGTACAGCAGCGGAGCTGCCCCTTCCTTCACAATCCCAGGGCAGGAGCATTCACACAGCTCATTACAGCAGTGTCATTATGGGGGGAATGTGTTCTTCCAAGAGGCAGATCAGCACCTGAGTGGGGCCTGGGAGCTGAATTATCTGAGCTTTTCAGCATTTGCTCACCAGCCCAGTACTGCTGCAGCCTCCCAAGACACTTCCTGCTTTTGTCTCTGGAGGGGGTTTGTTTTTTGGTTTTTTTTAGTAAAACTAGGCAAATTTTAAAACAGTAACTGCAGCTGCTTTGCAGCTAACATCTGATCAACTAATACACAAAATTAATTATTCTAATTTTCACTTAAGCAAAGCATGCATGCAGCTTATCTACAGAAACTTTAATATGCTTGTTCTTATCTGCCAGATCTGAGAGCCATCCATGCTTGCAAGAAACCACAACTCCCTCCATGTTTTATCAAAGCATGCTCCAAATGCCAATACAGAATGACCTCTCTTATGCCCCTAGCACAATGAGGACACGGAGCTGCTCGAGCAGGTCCAAAGGAGGACATGAAAAAGATCAGAGCTGAAGAACCTCCCCTATAAGAGACAGGCTGAGAGAGTTGGGGTTGTTCAGCCTGGAGAAGAGAAGGCTTCAGGGAGACCCCAGAGCAGCCTTCCAGTACCTGAAAGGGGCTAAAAGAAAGCTGGGAAGAGACTTTTGGCAAAGGTTTGTTGTGATAGGATGAGAGGGAATGGATTGAAGCTTGAGGAGGAGAGATTTAGACTAGAGATTAGGAAGAAATTCTTTCCAGTGAGGATGGTGAGACACTGGAACAGGTTGCCCAGGGAGGTCATGGATGCTCCCTTCCTGAAAGTGTTTAAGGCTAGGTTGGATGAGGCCTTGAGCAAGCTGGGCTAGTGGTACTAGATAAATCTTCAAGGCCCTTTCCAACCCAATCCATTCTATGAATCTATGAATTTCTGCTGGACTCTACTCACTGAACACATTCCCTACCCATCAGGAGTCATCCACAGTCAGACATCCTCGCAGGACTTTAGAAGACGTTGTGTTATCAGCATAACCAATGCTGAGTTTGAGCACCAGAGATGATTCGAGTTAGCACAGATTTGAGAAGCTTACAAACATAACAATTAAGCACTGATCAGCAGCAAAACATCAGGACTCAGGGTAGGAAATCAGGAAAGGAAAAAAGGTTTTGTTTAAATTTGTGAACGACCCACAGCAAGGCAAATTTCTCCCAAGCTATTTTCTGCCTGGGGTTCTGAAATGGAATAGATGTAATCAGAGCCAGTGCAGCATGGAAACCACCAGGATGCCAACAGAAGTGCTTTAATCTAAAGCAAACATCTCCACATGACGGGAAAGAGAGAGCAGGGGGAGAGTACAGGCAGCCTGCAATCTCGCAAGACAAAATTCATTCGCTACTGGGCAATTCTTTGTGCACATCATCAGGCAGCTGAATGAGCTTGGCTGCCATTGAGAAACAGATCCTGGGGCCACGGGGACAGCCAAAGCATTTGTCACTGACAAAGGACTGCCCCACAGATCTGTTATTGCTGTGCCAGATTCATGCAGCCTGACATCTATATCCAGTCTGCACACAGCTGGAGAGGTAACAGAGACAAAGGGAGGATGCAAGCCCTCATGGATTCTCAGAGCATGCAACCACCTTCAGGAATGCTACCAGACTTAGCACCACTGAGAAAGTATTTCTTCAAAGCCCACAGGAAACAGGCTTTCCATTTTTTGGTCCCAGATATTTGAGGAGGCTTCTCATTGCCATACAGCTGATCATTGTATTTCAAATTTACCAGCACAGCAAACACATCCCAATACAACTTTGGGAGGAAGGTGAAGAGATTTCACTGGGGGATTTAAATAAACAAGGTCCCTCAGCAGATCAACCCTTGTTCAAAGTGTCCAGAGTCCCTTTTCTGCCTGTCCTCATAACCCATTACAATTTTTCTTTTTTTTTTAAAGAACAAGCAACCAAACAACAAAAATCCCAAGCCTCCACCACATTATTTCTATGCTCTTTGTTATTTTTCCCCTCCCCTACCTAGCTGATGAAATGCTCTTTTGTGATCAGTTGTAGGTTTGATCTAGAAGAATTCACAAAAAGGAAAAACAAACAAACAAATAACTTAGTCCCTACAGACTTCCTAAATAACATTTATTTGGGGGAAAATGTATTCCTACTTTCTAATAAAACAGATGAATCAGCTTATTTTGGACTAAATTCTAGCAGGTTTCTGAAGCCATTTGCTGATGATCCAACAACTGATCAGAGATCCATATAATGGTTTGGGTTGGAAAGGGACCCTAAAGATCATCAGTTCCAACTCCCCTGGCATGAGCAGGGACACCTTCCACTAGCCCACGTTGCTCACCCAGCCTGGCCTTGAACACCTCCAGGGAAGGGGCATCCACAACCTCCCTGGGCAACCTGTTCCAGCATCTACCCATCCTCAATATTCTGAGCAGAATGTTAGAGATCAGAAGGAGCCATTTTCTCCATGTATGAAGAGCAACAGATGGAGGAAGCCTTTCGGCACACCCTGAGCACTGGGATGTTCTCGTCACTGCAGAGAGCAGGCAGGTTCAGGGAAGCAGCCTTCCAGTAGCTGCAGAGCCATGATGACAAAAACAAAGAGAGAGGAAAAGGGCAGGCTCTCTCCATCTGGCTGAACTCCAGCAAGAGCATTTAGATTTGCAGGCTGCCCAAAACCCAAACCTGTTGCAAAGCTATTTCCTCTCCCCCCTTCCAGCTAAGCTTAATTATCTGCTTCTGCTTTACATGTGACCCAGGAGCTCTGCTGAGAGAAAGCCTCCTCCAGGAAGGCTGCTGCTGTCAAAACAAGCCCTGAGCAGCACCCAGTGCCTCTTCCCCTCTGCCTGGCACCCACCAGGCAGCATTACAGTATCTCGCAACCAGGCAAGCACGTTTCACACTACCAGGAAAGAAGTGTTTGTTCTGGCCCAAACCAGAGACTGTAGGTCTGGATGACTAGGGTCAGAGCACAGCCAGATAGCCCATCTGTGGAGGGGGAGTCAAAGAAAGATCAGAACAGGTGCAGGCACCAAAACTCCACAGCTAACATCTCACTGACAAGTACAAAAGCTGATAATAAGTCTACTAAAAGGAGAAGGGAGAGGAGGTCAAGGTTTGCTAAGCAATACAGAGAGCTGAAGTCGCACTGGTTAACATCCAAAGTAAACAACACTGCAGCATTTAAAGTTATCCTCACCATTCCTGCATCTTGCCATCCTGGAGAACAGAAAAGGCTGTCTGCCTTGGGCTTTCCCCCCACACTTTCCCTTCCCCCCCCTCCAGTATTACAGGGTTTTATTCTCCCAACAGTTTCTATAATGTGAGTGGGCTGAACGTTTTACATAACTTCACAGGCTTGACAGCTCTGAGTGTAAATCTCAGGGCTTTCAGTACTGCTTAAAGAGCTGCAGTGCTTGGCAACATCACACCAGGCAAATGTTGAGTAAGTGTTAGCAAATTGTACACCAAGGCACCCACCACTGCAGCAATGAAACCAGGTACAGAGCAAAGTTCTTTCTGACCATGTCCTCGTTTCTAAACTATCACAGCCTCACAGATTGCACAGGCTGGAAGGGACCCTCAAAGCTCATCTTGTCCAACCTCCCTGCAAGCAGGGACACCTCTAACTAGAGCAGGCTGCCCAGGGAGACACCAAGGCTGATCTTGAATGTCTCCAGGAACAAGGCCTCAACCACAGCCTTGGGCAACCTGTTCCAGTGTTTCACCACCCTCATTATAAAAAGCTTCCTCTGATGTCCAACTTAAATATATCCTGCTCCAGTTTCAAACCATTGCCCCTCATCCTATCACTGCAAGCCCTTCTAAACAGTCCCCTCCCAACTTTCCTGTAGGTCCTCTTAGATACCAAAATGTAGCTTTAAGGTCTCCCTGAAGCCTTCTTTCTTCTCCAGGCTGAACAGCTTCAGCTCTCTCAGTCTGTCCCCATAGGAGTGATTCTCCATCCCTTTGATCATCTCTGTGGTCCTCCCTCTGGATCTGCTCCAACAGGTCCATGTCTCCCTTTTGTTAGGAGATACTTTCTTTTACTGTTGAAGGTTCTACTGTAACTCAAGGGTAGAGAAGAAGTCTGCCACAAAGGTATCCATTCTACCAGTGCACTAAAGACTTGGATGCATCCTTCCAACAAAGAAAATCCCACAACAATTGCAAACAGCTTTCTCTGCAGTATCCCCATAGCACCTTCACTAGCCAAAATGATTGAGCTTGTTGGTTTGCTAAGATCAGATCTGCACCCACATGAACCACTTCTGCTACTCAAACCGCAAGGACTGTGCAAGGCAAACCACAACCTATCATTTTGTGTCTCTCAACAGACAGCAAGAACAAATTGCCAACTGCAGAGCTGCAGCTCACCACCACGAGATCTCAAAGCTAAGAACTTTTATCTTTGACACACAACTATTTCTCAGAAACCAGCATTCCCCACTTCCTTAACATTTAGGAAGTTCACATCCCATAAATTCATCCCCTTCTATTACACTTCCTCCTGAGTATTTTTTTTCCAAAGTTGCTATGGTGCTGCTTAGCTAAGTCAGGTTACTGATGGTTATACAGCAGGCTGCAGCAGCAGGAACAAAAAAAACCCCAACATATATCACTCTTTTAAAAGCAGAAATTATTTGAACAGCAGCTTGCTTTTGGCTGACATCCCTACCTACCTTGGGACATCACAGAAAGCTGATTTTGCAGAAGGCAGAAATAAATATCTTATCAACACAGAGCAAGAAGACATCACTATTTTCTTACTTGCAAGCACCAACTCTGAAAAGATACTTAACAGAAGTGGCTCAAATATGGGACTTGATGTCATTCCAACCAGAGCAACATTTTGGAAGGCATTACAACAGCTGAAAGTTTTCTGGTCCTGACCAGAACCACACAGCTTGCTCAAGGAACAGATACTCTCAGGCACCAAATATATATTCAGCCCTCCACAGAAAAATGAACAGTCATAGCCCTGGCTTGTCAGGGTTTATTGCCTTAAGTCAGCTGGTCTCAGATCCTGATGGCTGCCATGTGGCTTCTGAATGCACTGGCAGACAGGAAACCTCTCTCCTATCTGGCAGTTGCCACCACCTCTCCTATTTCTCTCACCCATTTCCTATTGGCTTTCTCATCATCTTACATTGCAGCTTTTTCCTATTTCCCTTTTCTCCTCACTCGTTACAGCTTCCCTCCTTTTATTCTCTTCTTTTTTCCAGCACTTTTCTGGCAGCTTTGATCTCAGTCTCTGCTCATTGGAATATTCGTTTACACCTGGGTGCAACAGAAGCCTGCAACGGTGCCTGTGTGCCACAGGAGTGCTGAGAGGAGACGCCTTGTCTGATGCTCTGCCAACCAGCTACACTAACAGCCACTA
The DNA here is from genome assembly GCA_013399055.1 of Ramphastos sulfuratus. Lineage (NCBI taxonomy): Eukaryota > Metazoa > Chordata > Aves > Piciformes > Ramphastidae > Ramphastos > Ramphastos sulfuratus. The sequence goes on along the minus strand of WBNM01000655.1, from coordinate 33,881 downwards.
TCATAACAGGGGAAAAAGACTTGCAAGCAACCATCAGATACTTTAGGTGAGCCTGCAGGTTGAAGCTTGTATGTTTACAGGAGTGGCAGACTCAGAATCCTGTACCCATCTCGGATCAGCCCAGTGCTTTATTACATAGATGGGTCTTTTCCTCCAGACAGGGAAATGTTTGCTCAGGTCAATTCAGGTCCCACCTAAGCTTTACAATCCCCTTCCAGTACTAGAGAACCATAAAATGGTTTGGGTTGGAATGGGCCTCAAAGATCATTTAGTTCCAACCCCCTGACATGGGCAGGGACACTTCCCACTAGACTAAGTTGCTCAAGGCTCATCCAATCTGGCCTTAAACACCTCCAGGGAGGGGGCATCCACGACCTCCCTGGGTAACCTCTTCCAGTGAATAACTACACTCACTCTAAAAAATATCTTCCTAACCTCCAGTCTGTATCTGCTCTACTCAAGCTTTAATCCATTCCCTCTCATCCTATCACAACAACCCTTTGTCAAAAGTCCCTTCCCAGCTTTCTTGCAGGCTCCCTTCAAGTACTTGAAGGCTGCTCTAAGGTCTCCCTGGAGCCTTCTCCAGGCTGAACAGCCCCAACTCACTCGGCCTGCCCCCATAGGAGAAGTCCTATCAGGAGGATGGAGACATCCCTTTTACAATGAGTCACATGAAAAAGAAAAGGGTTGATGGGGACAAATTCCTGCTGGGGTGATTCCCATGGGACTCCAAGAGAAGATGTTTCCCCATGAACAGTGCCAGATGTTGGAATCATCTCCCAAGCAGTGGATCCCCTACGTTGGACAGCTTTAAGACTCAGCCTGACAGGCTGCTGGGCCAGTTTGTTTGAACTACACCATCACCTAGCAAGACTGGATCGGATGATCCTTGGGGTCCCTTCCAACCTGACATTCTGTGAACCTGTGAAATTATTTCAAGTGCTGGAACTCCTGTGCTATGCTTTAGGATCTTCTCCACTTCAGGTGTCCATGCCCAGGAAGGACACCATTCATTTGCCTTTCCAGTTCCAGAGCAATTTAATGAGGCACCTCACCAACCGACATTACAGAGCCCAGAAGTTTCAATGTTGTCAAAACAAAGTTTAAAATAGCCACAAAGATAATATTTAAGCATTTGCCAACAGATGTAAACAGCAACATTTCTTATTTACCAGACTGTGCTAAAAGGTGGAGCTACACAAGAAAGGTTCCTCCTGCCCCTTGATCTTACAAGCCAGACAGACACAATACTGAAAATACTCAAGGAAAGGCTGCAGAGTAACAACAAAGAGTAAAGTGACTTTTAATAAATGATTTGTCAACGTCTCAGGCCCAACATTGTTTGTTTTGTTTTTACTATTTATACTTAGGCTCACATTTTAAACATCAGGACCCTGTTTTTTCCTGTCATTTTTAATATATTTATTTTTAAATGTTTTTCTTTTTAAAAGAAAAATGAGTAAACCTTGTCTCTTCCTGTCTTTTTTTTCTTCTTAAGTGTGCTGTTCCTATTTTGGATGTATCCTGCCTTGTATTTTATCCCTTGTATATTCTTAATCAAACACTGCATGGTTTACAACCCTTTTCATTTTACTACTTGGCTATTGCTTCCCTGCTCCTTATTTTAAGCCCTCTTTTCTTACATTAAGACATTGTATTATCTATATCCAAGCTCCTGATCCTTAGTTTAACCCAGCTGAGACATAGACTAACACTTCTATTCTTTAAACCTAACAATTATCCAGAACAAGACCACAGAGCACAGTATCACCTATCCCCAAAGAATGCATTTGACTCTATTTTCTCTTAGTGCTATTGACATCTCTTACACAAGAAAGATCTCTTTATCTCAAAGTAGATAAAATATCAGGACTAGAGTGAACAAAGGGAGAGTGCTTAGGCAGAGGAATATTTGCAGAGCCCTAAGAATGATACAAGAAGCATTTTTATTAGCATGCTTGATCACCCAGTCTAGAAACAAAAGGATAATACAAATGGGATTCATTAAGAAGTCTCCTACTGCTAATTTTCAGAGGGAAGGAAGAGGCATTCAATGAGAAAGCTGCAGGATAAAAGCCTTGAAAGCAAGAGCCTAAGCTTATCTTTCAAGCAGCACAGCCAACATACTTGCTCAGTGTCGTGGTTTAACCAAGGACACCTGGTGACCCAGAAGGACCACCAAGAGGTTTAAGTGAAGAATTCAGTCTCCAGACTGAGGCAAACACTGCTCCTCTTTGAGCCACTTTGTATAGCTACAAGCTACAGCACTGGGCTGGCTAGAATGGGGGGGCTCACAGCTGTAACCATGAAGGGCAAACAAAGCTACCCAGAACACTGTGGAAAAAAATGGTAGATAAAACAGTTAAAGTAGAAAATCCTGTTGCTTATACTCCAAAGCTTCTTGGGAAAGCAAGTAAACAGAAGCAGGCAGTGAAGCTATTCACTGAATAGAAATCACATAAAATGCTTAAGGCACAAATTCACCAGGAGACCCCACTTGAAATAATCAAAAGATCTTGGAAAAATAATCATAAAATATGGAAAACAACTGGTACAGGTGTCTGCAGCACTTTCCCCAGGCAAATACATACATAAATGCTCTACACTACCTTCAGATGGACTGCCAAATAATCTTCAATACCTAAATCACTGCTTTTACACCATGATACACAACAGTGCTGAGAGCAACTGAAGACTGCTTTGATTTCCAGCAGGAAGACTGTAGCAAATGCTGCCACCCTCAAGGATCAAGAAATTCTGCACCTATATGGGTCATGCTCCTCAATACAGAACTCAGCTTCATAAAGATTGGTCTGAGAAGATCACAAATGAACACCTGCAAAGCTCACCAGCAACTTCTGCTCCAAGGCTAAGATGCATATTCCTTCACAGGCACCTCTTAAACAGGACAGCAGCAGGCATTAACAAAACAGCTCAGGGATCTTAAAGCACTCCGATGTGCACAAAATTGGCCACCAGAGGAAAGGGGAGGGGCACAGCAGAGAAGGACGACCAGTATGTGACAGTCAGTAGTTGTGCCAAGGCACTATCAGCACTCAAACATTACCGCAATGACTCTGTAGGAGTTCTCTGTAAGAGAGACTACTTCAGCCTGGAAAAGGCAGAGAGGTCCCCTCCATCCTGCAGCAGGGTTTGTGTTCCACGTTCACCTAGGCCCCTATGGATATCACTCTGACAGGAATGGTATCCAAAGATCTCAGATTATCACCAGGCCACTTCTCCAGCCTTTTCATTCCACCCCTCACCCCCTCCAGGCTTTCCATAACTAGTTCTGGGGAACACTGCTTTGCTGCTAAACATATCGCACCTTAATTCCTGCAGATCTGGACAAGACTTAGAGAAGTCTAAAACTGAAGGAGCTCACATCCCGGATCCATTCCTGATCTACTCATTGCAAGCACTAATATATACTATAATAGGAGTTATGTGCACTGGGAGAATTATACAATTCAGCTCACAGATGAAATATCACTCCTGCCTCCACCCAAATAATCATGACGCCCACAGCTCTATTCGAAACTAGAAAATCAAGCTCACCTCAACTTCTGTCTCCAGTAAAAACCCTAATAAACTATGCAGACTGAACTGCTAGCATTTGCTTCCCAGCCAATAGTAAACATCACAGGCAGCACTCTAACAGCTTCAGTAAAAGCAAAATAAAACAAAAAGAAAGACTTTCTGCACAGACTACATCAACTGCGGACTTGCAAGCACAGTGAAGGCACAACGTTGTGAAGCACAAGATGATTTGCCTCCAGGACTATTACACTTTTCAGTCCACAGAAACACAGGCTCACTTTCCATAAATATCATAGCATGGTTTGGGTTGGAAGGGACCTTAAAGATGATCTAGTTTCAACCCCCTGCCACGGGCAGGGACACCTTCCATTACAAATACTAGATCTTACAAACTCTGCTGATTAAATAAATGCACAACGGCAGCATCTAGCTTCTCAATGACATCAAGAAGTGACTTTCTATTAAGTTTTCATCCTCACTCTGCTGGAAAAATAAATCCCTTTTCCCCCACGATGCAATTAAAGAAGTCCCAGTTACTACACGGACTTACAAACAGCCAAAGACAGAGAAAGTGCATCTGAGGAGATAAGAAACAATTAGGGTCTACTTTAGTACCAAGTCGGGAGCAAATCAGTAATTAAAACTTCTCAAGGGTAATTTAGGTGCAAATTCTACCTTTCCTATTTTCCAATCATAGCAACAGAAACTACAATGCAGTTATAAACAAAACTCATTTGCAAGTAAGTGCATAGGAAAGAGTTATCAGTTCCTCAGTGAGGTCCTGCAAAAGCCTCCATTCTTTTATTGTGCTTTAATAAACAGAGAGAAACATAAAGCAAGTTCTGCAGCCATGCAATTGCTCAACTCTGCAGCGCGTTTGGAATGGCTACAGGAAGATAAATACAGTTAACTCCGACCAAAAAAATCAAATGAGAAAAAAAATTAATCACACACAAACATTTCTTTAGTGTCATAACAGGATACAGCAGAGTTCTGATCATCCTTTAACGGCCAAGCAGAGCCTGCAAATGGCTGAATTTCATCCCGGCCCCACTCTGTCCTTGCAAAGAATCAAATCCTTATCTCGCTCTGCCACAAACGGCAGAACAGAGCAACGCCCAGAGTCAGCCCCACGGTGGCTGGGGCCAGAGGAGCTCTGAAGCGAGCACTGCAGGCACACTCCTGCGCAGTCCCACAGAAGAAACAGGAAAACACCTCCTCTAGCACACCCTGCTCAGAGTGAGGTCCCAGACCTGGCCTTAGATGGTCACTGGAGTCCAGTCTCCTCCTTCCAAAAACCTGCCAGCCCAAAACAGCATCCAGCAGCAGAAATCCAACCTAGCACGGGAAACTAGACAAGAAAGTTGAGGAAGAACAATAGGAACGTTTAGGCCACAAGGTATGGCTCAGATCACCTAAATCAATCTATCTGAAAGGAGGTTGGAGGGTGGTTTGAGGCCAACTGGAATATTTTAATGAAAAAAATTAGATTATAGGCTGTGAAAAGCAAACACTGGTGATGTCTACTACACTCAGGCTTGCTGAGATGTATAAAAGCAATGACACAACCACAGGTAAGACAGAGAGTCTCTCTCAGAGCCTGTATGTTCTCCCTGGGCTTCTGCAGCTGTGTAGCCCAACTAAGTGTTCTGCTTCTAACCCCCCTTGCTGATCCTCCAAACTCACCATCCACATAAGGCAGACTCTGGGGTAAGGTAGAGGGGTGGAAAGAAGGTGGAAGGGTGGTTGGGAGCCCTTCCTGGGGACTCTGATTTCTGGGAGGGTTATTGCGTTTCTGTATTACTTTTAACTTGTATATTTCTGTAAATATTTGTGTATATTATGTATATATCTGCTTGTAAATTGGGCTAAGGTGTAAGCAGAGCTTCATTCCTTAACTTCCAGCTGGCTGAGTCTACTCTGGGTGATTTTCATGCAGTGGGGGGGTGGGTAACTCCCAAACCATCACAGAGGGAGGTGGGGATCAGTCTCTAGTATCAGGTAATAGGTCAAAAAGTAATGGTCTGAAATTGTGCCAGAGGAGATTTAGGCTGGAAATGAGGAAAATTTTCTTTGCTGCAAGACTGGTCAGAGGTTGGAACAGGCTGCCCAGGGAAAGTGGTGGAGTAACCATCCCTGGAGGTCGTCAAGAAGTGTGTGGCCATGGCACCTGGGGATACGGTTTAATGGCAACAGTGGTGCTGGGTTGATGGTTGGACTGGATGATCATAGAGCCCTTTTCCAACCAAAACTATTCTACTGTTCTATAAATCCAGACCTGGTATTTTGTTATTCACCTGACTCAATTTTGGACACCTATTTTAATATAAGAAATGGTCCCCCTGATGTGCCTATTTTCTTCCACAAAGGCAGTCTAGCTGAACAGCTCTGATAGAGATGTCTACCTGGAAGACTTATTAAACAGGCAAGATAAATGGCAACTTAGGAGGCCTCTAAACAAACACAGCATGGCTAAGGGAGGATTAAATTAAAAGGGTGTAAATGTTTACAAACAAAGTCACAAAGCAATAAGGCTGAAGATTAATTGTTTGATATGGTCTACTGGGCAGGAAGATTAGGAAAAGAAGGTTCTGACAAAGTAAAAGAACATCCTGAAGCAAAGTAGTAAACATCACTGGCTGAAGTTGACTCACTCATACAACTAGAAGCTGTGTAGGATACCATGGCTATGTTGGATCACTTTTTACTGAAGTATTTCTGTATTTCTAAATCTTAAGTACTGTGATGTAAGAGAAATTTTTTTCTAACAGCAGCCTCCAGATACTGAGTTGCTGACCAGGAACAACATGTGTTAGGTGCTTCTTCAGTGACTGCTAAAAATCAGCACATCCTAAGAAGTCTTCACGTCCCTTACATCTTTTTAATACTCATTATTCCCCACTTTCCTCCCTCTTGAGACACTGGAGGAAAAATAGACAAGAAAATGATGTTGCTTCATGAGACAGCTGGGTAAGAGTGTCCAACTCAGGGATGAAGTAGAACTATCAAAATTAACTGGGTTGGGGTTTGATTCACAAAGCAAATTATTCCCAGCCACACAAGAGCTGAAGTGGCCCAACTGTATTTCAGCATAGTCTCAGACATTAAAACTCACTGAACTTTATTGGGGAAACAACAAGAAAAAAGCATAAGTAGAAAATAAGAGGAAGGGACTTAATGAAAACATCCTTTACCATATTGCCTACAGAACAGCACTAGAAACAGGCACTCATTCATATATGTATATATCTATATTATGTGTGTATATATATTTTAGTGCCATACGTTACATGGACAAGAATGTTAAAAGCATAAACCATGTGAAGGATGGGACAAGTGCAACATCAAACAGCTACCAAAGCACATGGTACAACTGCCATCTGAAACTGAAGGGATATAAAAGGAAATACCTGCTGTTTGTAACAGGAATTTAAGCAGTTGTACATACAATGTCCATATGTAAAGCTAACGAGAAGGAAAACGCAGCCCCACGCTACCCTGTCAAGTTCATCTGGCACAGATGCCAGCTGATTTTTTCTGTTTTAAGGCAGTTTCCAACTTGATCTCACCAGGGAAGGTCACTGATAAATACAGAGAGAACTGCACATGTCATATGATTTACAGCATGCAGATTGAATGACACTAGAAGCATCAAGTTTATTTATATTGCACCTGCTTTACATTCCAAGGGCTAAGAGCTGGGGATTTAAAGAGGCAATACAGAGGTTTCTTGGGCATAATGAGAAAGCAAGTTTTTCACCAGTGTACTGCTAGGACAGCAGTGACCAAAAGCTTACCTTCCTCCAGGTCCTACACAATGCTGTAGGCTAAAAAGGAGAGGCTTTGCTCCAGACACGAGTAAGGAGATGCCCACACGATGAGAATGAGCACCACCACTTCACCCAGAGCTCTGCTCAAAGGTTCAGTCAAGGAATAAACGTGCCACAATAACTGAATTCCTTTTGCACCCTCACAGCTGGAGTTCCTTCAGGTGAAGAGCTGTGGCAAAGCCAGGTCCTGCTTCCCCACATTCCCCCAGCCATCACAAAACCCTTGTCACCAGAAAGCCCTGACTGCCAGCTGCGGAGACAGCAGCTCTTCAGCTGCCATTAAAAGTCTTTCAAACCACAACCCTAATGGAACACCAAACAGAAACGTCCTCCTGACATGACTGAAAGCAAAAGGAAATGGGACCTTTTCTGTCTCCACTGCATTTCAATTTGGCTGTTGAAATTCAATAACGGGCAGAATTTTGCTCTACTAACAAGCAAATTAAATTCTCTGTCCTCACGCATTTCCCATGCATCACTCAGCTGCTTCATGGGATGAAAATCCTCTTGTTCCTTTCAAGATCTTGCAACCTGCCACCAGACACAGGCTCTGAAGTGCTTGACAAAATGATCACAAAGCCACTGAAATGCCACCTTCTTTTTACTGTCACTGCCTTGTCACCTGTTCTGCTAGCACAAACAGTACAGAATTCATTTCAAAGCGTTAGTGCTCTGTGAGCAGCAGAATCATGAACAGAGGGGATACAGGAGCCTTTCTTTGCAATGCTCAGGTACTGCATGGTCTGTAAGACCTATGGAGCCATGAAAAGGCCTAAGTGTAATGAAAAGCACACTCCTGAGAACAGTTGGGAGCCTAAAAGGTGATCCTCATCCCTCTCTCCCAGACTTTGGTCACAGATGTTCAAACCTTAACCACCAAATACACACAACAAAGGAGAACAGAATACAATACATAATTATATAGAAGTTTTTCAGCTTACAAATATAAAAAGGTATCTTTTCCTCTCGTCCAAAGACATCATTTCATACTTTTGACTCAAAAGAACATAAAAGAGGTTTCCTACTTGATTTTTTTTTTTCTCACTATAGAAAATATATGTTATCCTCTTATTTCTGAAACACCCCAGGACAAGCAAGAGAACCCCCAACTGTTAATAAAATGAAGATGGCAGCAGCTTCAGAGAAGCCCAAAAGCCTGAGCAGGTATCTAAGGCATGGAACAGATTAATGCTAAGGCCATGTAGACACCAGTAGATATTCCTGCTCATCAACTCTCCCTCCTGCCCTCACCTGAAGTGACCTCTCTTCAGAAGGCTTCAACGCTTGACCTAATGACAAGCAAGCACATCCTCCACGCTGACTCTGAGCTCAGACACAAACTGCATCCCAACCTCCTGTCACTTTTCCTGCTTTAACTTCTCACAGAAACAGTTCCTCTTGGTGAGCCTCCCAGTACCAACCTGTCCTGGAAGCTGAATTACAATCCCTGGCTCATACAAAGTCAGCCTAACAGGCTTGAAAGCAGTTGGACTTGAAAGACTTCAGTCTTATAGTCGAGGCAGTTGCCTTGACGCTCAGCCACTCCAGGTACATACCCATTCCCAGATACTCTGATTTAATCCTGTTTCTTTGATTCCATCTGTCTCACTGTCACAGAAATCAGAATCCACAGTAAAAGAGCTCTGGGAAGAGCCAAGACTTCAGAAACTTTAAAAAAAACCAAGAAATCTCATTTTATACTGACCTGTCCGTGATTGTAGACTGTGTGCCACTCATTGGAGCCTTTGGCAAGAAGTCGTATTATCCAATTTACATTGTACTATTACTGCGGGAATATTAACGAGGCTTTGCCCCTCACTGAGGTTCAGGATCCAGCCTTGCTCCAGAAAAGGCATGCACAAAAGACAAATTCAGTTCGAGGGCAGGAGAAGGGGAAAAAAAAAAAAAAAAAGGGAAAAAAAAAAAAAAAAAAAAAAAAAAAAAAAAAAAAAAAAAGGGGAAAAAAAAACCCAAAAAAAAAAAACCCGAAACAAAACAACTTCAAAACTCTTCTTGCAGTCACTCAGAATATCCAGACCACGGAAGTGGGGTGTGGAGGATGTTCAAGAACTCCAACAACACAAAAACAAGCAGCTGCTCCCCTCGCTGCTCCCTTAGTCCCGAGGAAGAGGGGAAAAGCGACCGAGAACGAAAATCTTCCGAGACAAACGCTTCTCCCCGCTTCGGAGTTCAGAGCGGAGGGGACCGCCCGGTGCCCGCGCAGGACAGCAGGGAAAGCTCGGGGCAGGCTGCTCGGGGGCTGGCCGGGCCCGCACGCCCACCTCCCCGGCTGGCTCTCGGCAGGAGGGGGTGCCCGCCGGGCGCGGGGTCCCCCCTCCCCGCCGCTGTTTACAGCCTCTGGCCCGCGGGGGGCGGGCGGCGCGTCCCGCCAGCTGCCGGTGTCCTAAGGGCCGCGGCGCAGGGGCCCATGTCCCGCTGCCGGCCCGCCCCGACCCCCCGCCCGCCGGCTCGCCCACAGGGGGGTCGGGCAGGGCGGCCGCCCCGCCGGCCGCTGCCGCCTTTAGGCCCGCAGGTCCATGCCCCACCGCTCCGCCTGTCCCGCTTCGGCCCGAGCTAGAGCTGGGCGCGGCGGCCCGGCCTGCTGGCGAGGCCCGGGGAGCGCTCGGTCCGGTCCGCCGCGCAGCCGGAGAGTCCCGGCCCGGTTCGAAGCAAAGTTCCGCGGCGAGCGCTGCAGACGCGGCCCGTTCCTGCCGCCGTTCCACTCCTGCCGGCCCGGTTCCGGCCCACCTAACGCCGCTGCGAGGCGGGAGCGGTGCGTCCCGGCGGAGCCTGCGCTGAGCGGAGCCGGGCCGGGGCGGGCGCCTCCGTGTTCGCCCCTCCCCGCGCCGCCACCGTCCCCTCCCCCGCCCTGCCGGGGGGGGGCACTCTACCTCCGGCCTCCTCACGCCCTCCCTCCTGCGAGTCCTTCCGCCGCAGCTCCGCCCGCCAGACTCGTCCGCCGGCGGCAGGCCTCCCCCGCTGCCTCCCGCGGGCGGCGCGCAGCTCTTCCCTTTCCCCCGGCTCCTCGGGGCGGCTGTTTGGGTGCCGGGGTTTTTCCCCTCCGGCGCGGGATGGGGCCAGGGTAGGGCTTGCTTCTCGACTCCGAGCCGGGGCTGCTCCTTCGCCTGGGGCATTTCTCCTCCTCCAGCCCCTTCTCTTGGGGCCGAGACCTGCGGTTTCCCTCATCCTCCCCGGAATCCCCCGGGCTTGACTCGGGCGGGCACACCTCAGCCCCCCCGGCGCCCCTGGGCCCAAGTTAGGGCTCTCAGCGGGCGGCTGCGGGAAGGGCCGGCGGATGCCATGCCGGGCTGCCCCGGGCTGCCCGGCACTGCTCGGCCCCTCAGCCTTTCCCAGGCCAGCGGCGTGTTTCCTTCTCATCCCATCGCAACTTAGTAACAGTTCCTCTTTCGGCCTGTTCTAACGCTGCCCAAGAAGTTTCCCACTCCATTTCCCACCCTTCCCGGAGCCGCAGCCATCCTCCTGCCTCCCCGCCCTGCCCGCTCCTCTTTTGTCTTGTCACAAGCTCTCAAGGGCAGGGAGTGTCCCTGTGCCCAGCTGCACGCTGTGTGCTGTGCTGAAGACGACGCCGAAAACTTGCACCAGAAAGAAACCTCCCAGTAAATTGCAATAGTGAAGCGCCGGGACCCCTGCAGCTCTGGAGCTTCCAGCAGTGGCCGGACGCAGTGTTCGCTCCCAGAGCTGTCGTAGCTCCGTATCGAATTCTGCCCTGCGTTTCCGCAGCACGTTTCATTAGGAAGCTTTCTGACAGGCGAAGGTCAGCAAAAATCCAAGATCCCTGCACATAACCTCAGCGTTCCGGCAGCACTGCAGTCACGGGCCTGCCCCTGCTGCCCTGCCTTTAACACAAAGAACTCCCTCCGACATGGAAAGCTGAGGCATGCCGCGTAACGCTGTGCCTACTAACCTCAGAATATTTGGACGTTGCCATTTCAGCACATGGGTTTCCTTCTGCTTGGCCACGGCTCCCAAGAGAAGCCCACCCTTGCTGGCACACTGCTGTAACTGCCATTTATGCCACACACAGCACAGCTCCAGAGAGAAATGCCCCTCAGCTCCACGTGCATTTGAACGGCAGGGCCAGGTTTTGACAATGCATGAACAGCATGAAGCAAACTGTAACAGGTCAGAAGCCAAGTTGCAGGTACATTACCTAATCCCAAAATCTCATTGCCAACACTGGGGATAAATAAGACTCCAGCCAGGCACTCTTGTTCTCAAACACCCAGGAATAACATCTATCTACTCCCAGGTTCAGGAACCTTCCACGTTGCATCTCACATCACCAGGAATTAAAGCTCCCAGCCTCCCAGCACAGAGGAACTTGTGGAACATCAGTTTTCTCCTGCCAAATGCCAACAGACCCAAATAATCTTATTAGCTAATCCAAATCATGTAGGACACCATCCTTCTTGCCTGTAATTAATCTTACCTTGTTTTACTTCTTCAAAGCCTGGACATTGGACTGGGAAAGAGCCTAGAAAACTGAGGACCAGATACATCATTAAGCAAACAGGACCATACCTTGCTTGAAGCTATACTCAGGACCCTGCTGCTATACAACACACAGCTTTTTCCTCCTTGGAGTTAAGTGAGCATGAGTCAGGGAACCAGGAGACTAAGAGCCTGATGAATTTGTTGTTTTGAAGGAGAAATGAAAGAATTTCTTGTTTTGAAGGAAGAGGAGAAGCATGCGATGAAGTCATTTTCTACACGACACTTGACGTATATACACAGGACATTTAATGCTTCCTCTTGGTTTCCTTTTGAGGAATGTAAAGGCTTGGGAAAACAAAAAAGGGAGGGGGGGAGTGCAAGACATGTAGTCACGACTGCCTCTCCTTCTGCAGCTGTTTGCAGGGGTAGGGGAGTGACAGAATAGCTCTGTATTTATTATGTATCTCTTTACTGCCTCTTCTCTGCAATAAAACCCTCCCAGCTTTTAACTTAGGGAACATTGAGTTCTGTGCCTTGAGAGAGAAAGGCTCCTGGGAGAACTTCTTTTCCATGGCAGGCCCAGCATTTGTTTATTAGGTCTCAATGCCTTTTTTTTTTTTTATTACTTTAATTATATTTTATTGTGTGTGTGTTAACGTAATGGCAATAACAATTAGCTGGAGGAAATCCCAAAGGAAAAAAAAAAAAAAAAGAAGGAAACTTCTCCTCTGGTGCAGTAAACAGATGTAAAATTCAGTGCAGCAAGTGATCAACATTTGCCAAAGATTTACTCAGCCTTGCCAAAAGAAGCATCACACCAAACTCCATCAGTGACAAGCAGGAAATGTAGAACCTTTATGCCACGCAGTCCAGTAGATGAGCTCTTGCTTCTAATGAGCTCCATTCACATTTCAATGTCTAATGCAGCAATTAAAAATTTAAAAAGCACTAATAAAACAATTCAGAAATAGACTCTGAAGCCATGACTGCTCTTTTCTGCAATTGCTGAGGGTTTTTTGGTGGGAGCTGATTGCACATTTACATGAAGATAGATGCCTGTTTATGATCTGTCTGCTGCCTGGGCAGCGTTACAATGTGAAATCCTGAGTGGGGGCTGGAGAAATCAATAAGCAATTACACTGTGCAGTACCAATTAAAAGAGATTGGTTTTTTGGGTAGCTCTAAAGTCATCACTTAGCCTGAGTTTACAGATAGTGCCCTCACGCAGCCATAGATGCTAGAAGTGGAAACTGCACATTAACCTCCTCAGTCTGTATCTCCAGGGCAAAGCACCAATGACCCTAAACAGTTTGGTTTTTGTTTTACAGTTCAAAACAGAGCTAAGCAGCTCAAGTAAGAAGGACGCTGAAGCAAAGTTTGAGCCCTGTGGACCACAACTTCTTATCATAGAATGGCTCAGGTTGGAAGGGACCTCAGAGATCCTCTACTCCAACATCCCTGCCGTGGATGATGATGCCTCTGAACTAGACTTGGTTGCCCAAGCCCTCATCCTCATATCTATGTGAAGTATAACTTCTTCATTTGCCTTTAAGTAAAGGATGGCGCAAGAACCGACCTTCGGATGTGCCTTTTACGGGAATCCTCCAAAGCAGGCTTGCAGAGAAAGGTTTCACCGAGCTCCTCCATGCAGAATCCATTTCCAGCCTCCACTCCTGCCACCTCCTCGCTGAGGAGCTGTCGCCATCTGCTGGCGAAGGCTTGCGTGGCACCGCTGCTCTGAAAGCTTCAGCAGAGAGGTCCTGCTCATGCCCTCGGTGCCCCCTTTGAAAGGGACATGGCAAAGCGGTGTCAGATAGTGGAGCTTTGGGGTGCTCTGCTTGCTGCGCTCTGACCGCTCCAGGGCGGTCGGGTCAGAGCTTGCACTGCTGTGGGCTCAACACAAAGGCAGGGAATTCTCAAATTCTTCTTCCCTCCTCCTCCTCTTACTATTATTATCATCATTATTATCATCATCATCATCATAGAATCATAGAATGGTAAGGTTGGAAGGGACCTCAAGGATCATCTAGTTCCAACCCCCTGCCATGGGCAGGGAATCATCATCATCATCATCATCATCATCATTATTACCATCATCATCATCATCACCATCATCATCATCTTATTATTATTATTATTATTATTGTTGTTGTTGTTATTATTAACAATCACAAGTATTAATCATATCATTGTATATGATATTAATATAGTATGTGTTAAAATTATGTATTATACATTGTATTTATATATTTACTATTTATTATCTATTATAGTAATAATCATCATCATTATCATTATTATTGATATTTAATAACAATTTTTTTTCTTCACACTGGCAATGCTGACTTATCCAGCAGCACAACTTAAAGAGCTGCATCAAAAGGGGAAAAAAAAAACCCAACCAAACCTACGAATTTGTCATATAATTAAATAATCTTTATTTTATAAAACATAATACAAAGCATCTACACCATTGACTGGTGGAACATTAGTTGCTATTACACAGTAATTCAAGCACAAGTTATCATTTCACACTAGTTCTGCAGTTTCCTTTTACAATGTGCTCTATGGACTACCTCACATGCTCCCTAGCTTGGAAGTTTTACTTCTTCTGGGTCTGCCAGTCTGTGCTGGAGCCCACCAGACAGACTAGGAGACCTTGCTCTGAGACACTCTTCTTAGCTCTACCTCATAAAGCCACTCCTATGGCCTGTTTTCTGGTGCCCCTGTTTAACTTCTAAAGCCTCAACATAAATCACAGTGCTCTACCTCTTCCAGACAAGCTTCTCCCCAGTTCCAAGGGAGTTGAGCCATTAAGTACATTATCTTTCAAAACATCTTCACACAAGTGTTTCATAGATTCCTGCAGTCACTAACTGCTGTCTTTATTCACTTGGGCAGATATGGGCTCTACAGCCCCCACAGAAGGGCTGTAACCATGCATTAAGCTGCACACTAAACCTCAGCAGAGGTCAGAGCCCAGATCATCTGGACTGCTCAGGAAACTCTCCTTGGTAGGCAAGTCAAGAGCTGCACTGAGAAACGAGCAGGCTGTTTTCACCAGCATCTCTCCATGCCTTGCTGCTGAAAGCCCTTATTTCCTGCTCAGGCTGGCTGCTCAAACTATTTTGGCTCCAGATTTCTTGCAGTCCTTACTGGGCAAAACCCACCAGGCATCCTTGCTTCAACTTGAGAGTCCAGCTGAACAAGAAGCAGCACAGCTGATCTTTATGCATGTGTCTAGCTTACTGCTTTTAACTCCCACCCATAAGCACCACTGCAAAACACCTTGGACTCCTGGTTTTGTGAGGCCAGCCAGATGCTGGGAAGTGCCAGGTGCAGGTGACAAAGTACTGAAGATGGGTCAGAGTGAGAAGTGCTTCACTCAAAGCAACAGCATCTTGCCTTCATATAGCATAACTTGACACAGACCACCAAGCATTCATCAAAGGTGGTTTAGTGTTAACTAAAGCCCCACGAGGTAGGTAAGACTGTACCCACTTTATTAAGTGGGTAAGCTGAGGCAAAAAAGGCTCCTTGACATGGCTGACAGCAGCAGCAGAGCTGGGAAAGAGCCAGCAAGTCCCAACTAGCCCTTCTTATCTCCCTTCAAGGCTCAAAAGTTTTTATCACTGTGCTGTACTAGATGAGTCAAGTTTCCTTTTCAGGACCAGCTCACCCATGGGTTGGCTTTGCTAATCTGGAGTGCTTTGGCTGAGACAGGGCAAGGCTCTCACAGCAGAACTGGCACCTGAGCTGCACTGGACACCTGATGCTGAGGCTCAAAACAAATAAATAAATAAATAAGAATGACAGCAACAACAAAGGAAAAGGGCTTAAGCACATACAGCAAAATGAACACCAGAAACTGCCAGCTGGGGGACAGTTCTTCCCTGCAAATGGGACCAGGTAAGTCACACCTAACTTTTTTTCTCCCAGTCAGGTTCACTTTTTCACTTAAAAGAGGACAAATTCTGTGCCTCCCACTTCTTTAATTATTAGGCTGTAAAAGAAGTTGCTCTTACCTTATAAATGCTCACTTTGTAAAAGTGACCCAGATCCAATCAGGAAGACAGAATTGAATTCAAAGCCCTGGGGTCAAGGCATCAATTCAGATGAAGGAGAGCCAAGTGTAGGTGTCTGGCTTGATCACATTTGAAGCTGGGTAGCTCTTCCATATTAGCCACCTTGTCTTGAAGACATGCTGGCCACTCTTCAACCAGAAATCCCAATTTGGATGCAAGGAAACACTTTTGTTAAGCTATCTATGGCCCTGGAAGAAACATCAATGCCAGTTCCAAGTGTCTCTCAATCATTCTTCCATAGAGCTCCCAGACACCTACAGTACCCCCTACTACCCTACACTACTAGCCCCAAACAATGTGGCAGACTCTGGGTTCAGATACACTGATCTGGAGTGACAGGGCAACAGAAGTACACAGCCCTCACTACTAATTAGTGGTTCTGCTCCTAGGCTGATGGTTGGACTCAATGACCTTGGAGGTCTTTTCCAACCAAAACAACTCTGTGATGCTATAAATCAGATTCTCATCTCTGTTATCTCTAGATTGCCAAAATGGGCAAGTACAGATTGTCTGCAGATTGCTGCAGCAAAAGATCTGCATTTCCTTGGGGTTACATTTTGAAGTTACTTACAGCTTGAGGAAGGTATTTGTCTGACAATCTCAAGGCATGCCATTTGGTCTTGGGCTGGCTCTGTGCTCTGCCTGAATTTTGGGCCAATAAGCACAACAGAGGGAATTTTGGCAGTCTGCTGAAAAAAAAAAAACAAAAACAAACAACCAAAAAAAACACCCCAGAGCTTGGTTCATTAGCCAGGAAAAAAAAAAAAAAAGATCTAGTGGCAAGTCCTGATGGGACTTCTCATAAGGGAGAAGGAGGAGCTAAAAGTAGTATTTGGAGGGGGTACATGGAGTTTGAGACTCAACAGGGCCTGGGCAACCTGATGTAGTTGAGGATGCCCCTGCTTAGTGCAGAGGGGGTTGGACTAGATGACCTTCAGATCATTCTGTGATTCTATAAGCAGTCAAGGATGAATAAGAGGGAAAAAATTCAGCAAAGAGTTTCACATCAAGAACAGTATCTCTGGGTGTATTCACAGAGCACCCAGTCCTGCTAGGTGCCAGTGCTGATTACAGCTTCTGGACACTACTGAAAAAGTAGTTCTCAGTTATTAAATAAGTTATTAAAATGATTTAGGGTAGGAAACAACAATCTCCCTAAAACACTCTTCTTTATAGCTCAACCACCCAAACAGCTTCTCCCAAAGGAAACACAGGGATAATGAGCAAAGTGCAGGTAACAACCATCATTTTGCAGTTACATAGCACCCCTCAAGTAAAGATCTGAAAGTGCATAACACAGATGGATCAGCTCCATCACCCCAAATTCACAGATGGGGAAATTAGGCACAGAGTTAATTATGTGACTTGCCCAAGGCCACATAACAAGTTGGTGGAAGAGCCAAGAATCTCAGCTCTGATGAAACACTGGAGCATGCTTCTTCCTAACAGTATGGAGAGCCAATTTAGCTGTCTAGACTGAAGAGGACACTGAACAGGAAGATCTAGTGTTGTTTTCTCCTCTCTTTTCTCCTCTCTTTCAAGATTCTACCAGTACTGAAGGAGTTAGCTGCTAGCATTACTATTTACACCTGCACTGCTGGACTAGTTATGTTTGGTCTGTAAAATTAGCCCTTCTTTCACTGGTATCATTCATTATGTGCTTATGTTCATACTGAGCCAGCCTCTGCCAGGCCAAACACTGCAGGTCCAAAGAATCCATGGCACAGCTCCATGGATTTCAGTGGAGTTATGCCAGGGATAAATTTGGCTCCAGAACTGCTAACGTGTGTTGGCTCCTCTCCTGACACTGGCATTTCAGGCATGATTCCCTTCTTGCCAGACTGTGAACTCGAGGAAGGCTTTACTCAGCATCCAGTCAGTGTTTTTTCAGATGTCCATTAGTTCTCAAGTGGAACTCCTCACTCCTCCGACTCCTCCAGGCGTGGTACTTCTTCATGCTCTTCCTCCTAGCGAAGCGGCAGATGCTGACCATGAAAACCCAGGAGACAGCATACATGATGACACCACCCAGCTTAATGTACCACCTGGGTTTGGGAGAAGCAAGCTCACAGTACATCAGCCAGGCCCCCACACCAATCCTCACCCCGGTGAAGAGGACCACGAAGAAGAAATCCACCACGTCGCCTGTGAAGCTGTGGTAACATCCCAGCTCCTTCAGGAACCAGCGGGCCTGCAGCAGTGGGTTAGTGATCTCACTACCAAAGATGACAGCATTGACCTCTGCAGCTGACTCCCCCAGTGCCAGTGATGCTGCAATGCCCAAGATGCTCACCAGATGGTGGGCCAGCATGAGGGCACCCTCTGTCTGGAAGTACACACACCAACAAAGGTCAAAGAGGAAGTAGCCCAAGCTAAGGCACAGCCCGTGGACCTGCAGAGTTGTGTTTGGTGATCCTGAAACATAAAGACACCAGACAGAGCTTTAAGGCATGGAGGCAAGAAGCAGGTAGGATCTGAGGCAAGGAAGGGGTAGTCACCTTCAGCACTGGCAGGCTGGTGTTAGCTCAGCTGGAGAAGGCAGACAAGTCACAATGCTGGGGTTCTTTGTCTGCTGCACACACGCAATGGCCACGTGTGAGCACACACTCTGCCAGACTGCAGCTGGAGAGAGCTATTCCACCAGCAACATACAGTGCCAGTCTCTCCATTTCTCTAGTATCTTGAGTCACAAAGCAGCTCAGATACCATTGCAATCATCACTCCTTAAGCGGGCTGGCTCCTGATGTCATAGGAGAGCCCTGCTTTGTGCCATCACCCACTGGGGGACTTGGGACCGTAACTTTCATTACCTACCTGGGTGACTCAAAGGCCAGGGACCATCAATAAAGCCAATGTAAGCAGAGAGACAGGTGGCAAGGATGCCATGGGTCAGTGTCACCAGCCTGCAGCTCCATTCATAACTGCGGTGCTTGAAGCGATGGCAGAACCAGGCATAGAGAGAGAGCCAAGCAAGCAGGCTGCAGGCTACCCGCAGAGGCAGGGGAAACAGCATCCTGTCACAGGAATGGAGACAAAATGGATCAGGAGATCCAGCAGCTGGCAGTTAGCACAACCCAGCGTGGCAGTTCACCTGCCACCATCCCAGCACTCAGCGGCAGTGGTTTCCTGATGGTGTTACTTGCTCCTGATGTTTTTTTTTCTGCAGAGAAACTGAGGTTCCTCTGGGGAAAGGACTACATCAAAGAAGCCTGTGATGGAGAATAAGGGCAGATTACCATGTGGCCACCAGCACCCAGATCCCACCAGTGTCACCTCAGCTGCAGGAAGATGCATTGAAAGCAAAGCAATGACCTTGTAAGGCAGTAAGATCCTAGCCAGGCTGAACACAAAACACACCACAACTTGGTAAAGCACCTCAGAAGACTTCCCCAACCAGTCTACCATGCCAGATCTGCTGGATATGTTAGTGTTCATCTGCACTGCCTGAGGGACAAGCTCAGGAGCACCACATGCAGCAACAAGGCTTTGATCCAGAGCTACACCTGCCCCTTCATTTTAGTTCCCTGCCCATAGATCTGCCTTTGCCTGGTCTGTTTGTGTTGCCCCACCTGACCTACTCATCCTGCCATGCTGTTTGCTGGCTTGGTTATTCCTCTCCTGAAACAAAAACAAAAAACCCAAGAAAACTCAAAAATGGTAAGCTAGGTCCACTACTGATCAGTCCTTCCAGTGTAGAGACATCAACTGCAAACAGAAACACAAAGGAATGGATGTCCCCTCCCTGGAGGTGTTCAAGGCCAGGTTGGATGAGGCCTTGAGCAAGCTGGGCTAGTGAAAGGTGTCCCTGCCCATGGCAGGGGGGTTGGAACTGGATGATATTTAAGGTCCCTTCCAACCCAAACCATTCTATGGCTCTGTATGTCATTGCTCCCAAGCTTTGGGGAAGCACATCAAAAGAAGTTGAATCATGCTCTGGGATACTCAGAGTTTCCAGTTGTGTAATAGCAAAAGTGCCACTAGTCCTGCTGGTGTCTTCTGACCAGCAGGCTGACTTCACATCCAGGGCTGGGAAACACCATGAGGACTACATACACATGGCAGGGACTCAAGAGTTGTGATGCTCAACCTTCCTGTTTGGCCTGTTGCAAGTATCACCAGGAATGACCAAGGAGGCTGGGTAAACAAAGCCATTATGGTGTAATGGGCCTGGAGAACATGGGAGAGCACCACAAGGAAGTGATTAAGTGCTTGGATCAGCTGCTTCCAGTGACATCCCTTGTACTGCAGCTCTGGGGCATCTAGAGTCAGGGCAGGAGGAATTCTGATGTGGCAAAAGGGCAATCCCAGCTGAAGCTAGCTGGTAGAAGGAAGAGCAATAACCTTTTAAACATTGTGAGGCATTTCCCATGCCCCAAAGCTATTTCTCCAGCCTCTGGAAAGAAAGAAGGGGGCTACCTTCCAATTGCACATTTCTCCAGCCCCTGGAAAGAAAGAAGGGGGCTACCTTCCAATTGTACATTTCTCCAGCCCCTGGAAAGAAAGAAGGGGGCTACCTTCCAATTGCACATTTCTCCAGCCTCTGGAAAGAAAGAAGGGGGCTACCTTCCAATTGCACATCAGAGCTGAGTATTCCTCCTTTGCATATGCAATAGACATTGCACCTGTCCCTGCACACTGGAAAGTGCAACAGCCTTTAAGGTCAGCAGTTATTGCAGTTTGTACCCCCAGCAGCAACGAGGTCATAGAATCATAGAATGGTAAGTTTGGAAGGGACCTCAAGGATCATCCAGTTCCAACCCCCTGCCATAGGCAGGGACACCTCCCACTAGCACAGGTCACTCAAGGCCTCATCCAACCTGGCCTTGAACACCTTCAGGGAGGGAGCATCCACAATCTCCCATGGCAACCTGAGCCAGTGTCTCACCACCCTCACTGTAAAGAACTTCCTCCTAACATCCAGTATGATAATCTCAAGAAAATTCATGATTCCTTCATTGAAAACAACCATACAAATGAATGGAAGCATGAGATTGCAGCTAGGGTATTGATTTCATTCACTCGCCCTCAGAAGATTACTTAATTCCAGTCTTCCTGGATGCTAGCAACATAATCTCTGCACCCAGGCTTCTACCCCAGCCTAATTAGGAACTGTTTCTCATTCTAGGAGAGGAGAACAGCCAAAACAAAGTCATCTTGGCATGGAAGGATGCAGAACAAAATACAGTAGCTACGTGACCCTAAAAACCTGGTCCAGAACAGCCCTGCTCTCCCTCTAACCGCTTAAAACCGAGACGGGCAGCCGCGGCAAAGCAGCGTTACCTGCTTTTGGGGTTATTTTCAGTTGCTTTGGTTTTTTGGGGTTTTTTTTTCCCCTTTGTACAGATGAGGAAAAGGGAGGCGCACAGGGAGCCCAAACAACGCACCCCAAGACACGGAGAGCCCTTGCCCAGCCGACCCGAACCCTCCCGCAGCCAGCCCCCTCTCTGCGGGATGCCGACACCCGCGGGCCCGGCGGGCAGCCAGCACCGCTCTCCTCCAGCCGCCGCCGCAGCTTTGCGGGGCCCAGGCCCCCGCACGCCGCCGCCGCTCTCGGGGGAAGAGGCCTGCTGCTCGGGCACGGCTGCGGAGCGCCCGGCGGTTGCAGGGCACGACTCTTACCCTCGGCCCGGTTCCCGCAGCCCTCCCGGCCCCGCGCACCCACCTGCAGGGACGCGGCTGCTGGGGCCGGCCCCGGCGTTCGGCTAGAGGAAACGGCGGCGGCCGGGCCGGGAGGCGGCCGAGGGGCACCTGCTGGCGGGGAGGAGGGACGGCAGGGACGGCGGAGAGAGCGGGGAGGGAGCGGGGAGGGAGCGGAGAAAGCGGGGGGGGGGGGCGGCGAGGGCTGCGGGAAGGGAGCGGGGAGGAGGAAGGAGCAAAGGGGCTCCAGGGTTCCCGACCGACCCTTTGCACAGAGAACCCTGCACAACTTTTGCGCATCGCTCCCAAGGCCAGCCAGGAGCTGGTGATCCGCAGGGCTGGCCCCGCGTTTGCGGGGCTCTCTGCCAGATCAGTGCCCAGCAGACTTTGTTGCCCACAAACGAGGAAGGTCGTGCTCGCACGGGCACGCACACACCGTATCGCTTTAGCCTGTGGGCAAGGGAAACTAGTCCCACGCACCCACGACCCGCTCCGATAACCTGACGTGTCCCAGAGATAAGCAGGCATGAGCGCACAACTGCAGGCAGATGTGGGCTTGCTTTGCTCACACCCAGGCAGCGCCCGATGTGAGCAGACTCCTCTATAGAAACTGCAGAACGACACCAGAACGGCAGCGGCTTCGAGGCAGCGCAGCCCACGGGGTTCCTCCGCCAGGCACAGCACAGAGCATGCAGCTTCAACAGGTTGGGAGAGCTTCGCAGCCCTGCCCTGAGCCTACCCACCTGGGCACTGCTTGAGCAGCAGTTGCAGAGCCCAGCGACTTCACAGCATCGCAGAACGCCAGGTTGGAAGGGACCCCAAGGATGATCTGCTCCAGCTTTTCTAGGTAGCAGTACAGATGAAACGAGCTGGTCCAGCACCCTGGCAAGCTGAGTTTTCAGACTGTCCAATGGAGGGGACTCCACTGCTTTCCTTGGGAGATGATTCCAATCTCTACTGCTCTCACGGGGAAACATTTTTTTTCCTGGAGTCCAATGGGAATTTCCCCAGCTGGAACTTCTCCCCCATCACCCCTTGTCTTCTCCATGGGACTCCTTGTCAAAAGGGAGTCTCCATCCTCCTAGCAGCCACCCTTTATGCACTGGTCCGTTGCAATAAGGTCTCCCCAAACGTGCTCTTCTCCAGGCTCTCTCAGCCTTTCCTCACTTGGCAGGGCTGCCAGGCCTCTGGTCATTCTCATGGCCCTTCTCTGGACAGATTCCATCCTGTCTGCATCTTTTTTTTGCACAGCAGGGACCGATTTCTTCTCACTGCAACCATTCAGTGCTATAAACCACATCTTTTTTTTCCCCAACCTTCATCTACACTCAGAGCAGCAAAATCCAGGCCTGAAGCAGGACACCTGAAGCTCACAAACACTCCTCCAAACACCACACACACTCCTTTCATAAGTTGCAATCAAAGCAATCTCTCACACCCAGAATAGGGATTTTTTTTTTTTCCCTTCATCCTGACAGTTTTTTACCTTTTGAAGTATAGATGCTGGGAGTGGCTTGTCCTGCCTCTTACAGCACCTGTAATAAGCCTGTTTTCAACTGGCTATCTCTCCATCTCACTTTTCTCGTTGAGGCCAGGCACAGGTTCCTGTTGCTGCAAGATGCTCATCCTTCAGCTGTTTCGGCACAAACATCCTCACTAGCAGGAACAGTGCATCTGCTTCTCTGACCAACCTCATCTTGCTAACTAGGGACAGAACAAGAGGGAATGGCCTCAAGCTGCACCAGGGAAGGTTTAGGCTGGACATTAGGAAAAATGTTTTTCAGTGAAAGGGTTGTCAGGCATTGGAACAAGATGCCCAGGGAGGTGGTGGAGTCACCATCCCTGGAGGGGTTTAAAAGCCATGTAGATGTGGTGCTTGGGGACATCGTGATGGACTTGGTAGAGTAGGGTTAATGGTTGGGCTCAAAGCTCTTTTCCAACCTAATGATTCTATGATTCCTGCACCTTTCCCAGACCAGGCACCAGGCCCATTCCCATAGGTTCAATAATAACCAAGCTGGAGCTGTCCTAATATTTATAGAATCATAGAATGGTAGGGTTGGAAGTGACCTCAAGGATCAGCCAGTTCCAACCCCCTGCCATAGGCAGGGACACCTCCCACTAGCACAGGTCACTCAAGGCCTCATCCAACCTGGCCTTGAACATCTCCAGGGAGGGAGCAGCCACAACCTCCCTGGGCAACCTGTGCCAGTGTCTCCCCACACTCACTGTAGAGAACTTCCTCCTAACATCCAGTTTCAATCTCCCCTCTGCTTCTGACAGAACACTGAGAAAAAATTATGGGGGGGGGGTGTCCTGGGTCATGCAGTCTCCAAAATGTGCATCTAGTGAGATACAAGGTAGCAGGTTAAAATCATCTCCCAATGGATTGTACTAGAAGTTAGGTGCAGCTTATACACTAATTTTCTTGTTTGCTTTGTGCAGAGTCAGCTGTTTAATCAGGCAGGCTGAGTTGCACTGGCTCGTTTTGCCTGCAGATGAACAGCATTCAGCAAAACAGCTCAGGACAGGAGCCTCTGCTGACAGTTATTTGCCCACTGCTGCCCATTTTTTTTGGCCAGAAATGAACTGGAAATACACAAACATCCAATAGCCTTCCTCAGCGACAGGCCGAGACAAGTAAAACTTCTCAAGGATATTTGAGGTGTCAAAGTCAGGCACTTTTCTTTACAATGTTAACAAATAAAGTCAATGGGGGCACTGAGAGTGGAGTTAGATGCTTTTCTCTCATTCCATTAGAGGGTTTAACACTCAAACTGTCCTTGGGGCATGACCACCTGAGAGCACTTGCTTTGCTTCCAATCTCACAGGATCACTCCCATCCCTTCTGTTTCACATGCAAGCAACTTGGAGGTACTGGCTTCCTGCCCCTCAGCTGGAGAAAGTTTTCTTGTTGGAAGCTAAGTCCAAACCCATCTCCACTCCAGGGTCCTGGCCCAGCAGTACTGAGTTCCCATCTGGAAAGAGTGCACTCAGCAGTGGCTTAGTACATTTCATAACACCAAAGGTGTTGTCATGCTTTCAACTGCTTCTCCAAACACAGTGTACCCAAGCCACCTTGCAACCCAGGCTGCCCAGATTGGTCATTCCTAGGAGGAAATACATCAAGAGAGAGGCACTGGGGCTGCAGAAGAATAAAGAGCAACCTGAGATGTAGGCCACAACCAGAATTTAACAGTTACCCTCTGACCTTGTGTCCCTCAAGAGCAAACACCTCAGTTCAATGCACCACTCTTGAGCTCCCTGCAGTTTGGGCTGTGACTCATTGGCAAGGCACTAATGGGTACCTTAGTCACAAATCTGAGCTTCAGTTTACCTTCATCTGTCCTTCAAACCTCAAGCCTGAGCTCCAGAGCACATGGCTCAGCCTATACTTCTTTCCCCACCAGCTCACTCCTTCCTGAACTGCATGAAGGACACCAGCAAGAGCTCTGACAGTGCTTAGTAGCCTTAGCATGCTTAGGCTACCCTCAAGCTTGTTTTGCTCAACATTAGGTTCAGTTGCCTCCTTAAGATTTAGCACAAAAGAACATAACAACTGTTTTGTTTGTTTTTCTTTAAAAAAGGAAATCTTTATTTTATGTCTCACCACTCACAGGAGCTTTCAGAAGAGCACAGCAGCTCTATCAAGAGGCCATACCTCACAAGGCCAGGCCCTTAGAGCCATGCTGACAACCTTGCAGGAGGTGCAAGCCTCCTGTTTTTCTCAGCCTGTTACCTTGCCTGGATTCACAGCTGCAAGGCATTCAGAGGGCATGTCAAAGTCAGGTTATCCCATCTTGTTTTTTAATCTCTCCAGACATCTTGCTCTAACCTTCAGCCCAGGCAGATAATCTGCTCTGAACAGTGCCAAAGTTGGTGAGATAAGAGGCATGGAGGAGCTATGGCAAGGCTGCTTCCCCACAGATGACATATTCACACTCCTCCTCTCCTTCACCTCTGCAGCAGGGATGAAACCTCACTTGAGCAAGAGTCACACAGGCTGTTCAAGGGTCTCTCCAGCTCCCTGAAGAAGCTCCTCTAAACAAGGTCTTTGAAAGCAAGAAGAAAAGGAAATCAGCCTTCCTAAGTCTGAGGGCAACACAAGGCTTTCTGCTTCTCAGCTGCAAGCGAGGCTTGTTGGAGGGTAAAGCTGAGCTGCAGCCTTAAACAGAGGGAAATTCACATTAAAACCCAAGGAGAAATGTCAGGACACAACTTTGAGAGGTAAAGGAAACAAAGAAAACTGGTCTATGCTCCAAGACCTGCTGGTATGGAGCAGAGCTAACACTGAGATCTGCCTCAACTTCACTGTCTCTGAAAATAGTCATTTATTGGAGCTGTTAGCCATGTATTCAACTGAAGTGGCCTGCAAATGAGCCAACCCCAAGACAGAAAGAGCACCCAGAGAGGGATGTCTTGTGTTTCACCCACAAAATGCATGATTTTCTGTTTTTTCCTAAAGCAACCCAAGGCTGATGGAGTTTATTTGCACAAGTCTAATTCCTGACTCTTCTGCAAGGGCCTGAGTCAATCCCAGTGAAGTTGCTACTGCTCTAAAATCAGTACCTGCTTGAATGCAAGTATTGGAAAAGGCTAAATAAATAACATGATTAAAAACAAGGAGGTAAAGTATTGCCTCACCTCAAGTAACATCACTTCACACACGCAAAGGAGAACTCCACTGTACCCCTGCAAGCACTTGAATCTTGTTCAGGGGCTTTCCTTCAAGCATGCTGTCCAACTCCAGGATTAAGGGAGAGTGAGGCTCAGTACCTCTTTGTTAGGTCATACCCCTGCCCACTCCCCACTGGCATGAAGATGGGATTCTTCAGATTGGATTTTCTGGTTCTACTCTGTAAAATGATTCTCCCTCCAAAGCAATTACAGAACACACAGACTGTGCAGTTAGCGGTTGCAGGCTGAGTAGGTTTGGCATTGCCACCCTCCTTGAGACTGTACCATTGCTGGAGAAGTCAGGAGATCAGAGGTCAGGAGGCATGCCAGGTTCCTCAGATTTCCACTCAAACCCCTCTTCTGCCACATTTCCCATGTTCCTAGCACTTATTCATCTCCTCCAGGGGCAGCAGAGCACAGCCAGCGCCAGGAAGTCAATGCCACCACTTTTGGGAGTCCTTTTCACAGGAGTAGGCTTCAGTAGCCAGGACTGTAGCCCAAGGGATTGTCATCCAAACCCATCACCGAGCTGTCAAGTGCCCATTACTTTTCACATCCATGCTCCTCAGGCCTGTCCAGGAATGATACTTTTTCAACATCTTCCTCCTGGCAAAGCGGCAGATTTCAACCATGAATGCCAGAGACACAAAGTACATGGCCAGGCCTCCAGCCTTGAGGAGCCAGCTGGGATCAGGAGCTGTCACCATCGCCTGCATGATCAGAGCTCCTCCTCCGATCCGCAGCACCAGGAAGAGGAGCACGAAGAAGAAATCCACCACCTCTCCCAGGAAGGTGTAGTAGTAGCCCACTTCACGCAGAAACCAGCGGGTCTGGAGCAGGGGGTTGGTGATCTCACTGACAAAGATGACAGCAGTGACTTCTGTAGCAGACTTCCTCAAGGCCAGCACCAGGATCATGCCGCTGATGCTCAGCATGTGATGGAACAGCATTAGGTACCCCTCTGTCTGGAAATAGAGGCACCAGCCCAGGTCAAAGAGGAAGTAACCCAAGGTCAGGCACAGCACATGAGTCTGAAGGATTGTGTTTGGTGAACCTGAAATGAGAGATGTGCACATCAGCCTGGGGTTTTAAGACCTTCTTCTACAGCATGCAGCAATGCAGGCTGTGAGCACACCTTTTTCCTCCTTAGTTTCCTGCCTATGGGCCAAGTGCCCAGCTGGAAGCTTGGATGTCTGGTTCTGCCCTCCCTTCACATTTCAGCCTGCCCAGCAAAGCTTCTCAGGCCATCCTATCCCTGCCACACTTCTGTCTGTCTTTTCCTTTCCACCCTTTTAGAAAGTAGGGATAGGAAGCCTGCCCCACAACTATCTGAGATAGAAAACACCAAACAAAACCCCACAGCCAAATGCCAGGAGCTACTACACCCTTAAAGATGCGAGCAGCACTTACCTGTTCTCAACACATTGCTACTACACCTACTGCTGCAATAAACTCAAGCTACCAGCCTGAAAAAAAATCAATATATATATACAGGGGTAAACCAAAACCTAAAATATTAGCAGTAAGAGGTGGTAAGGGCTGGAGAAGAAGCAGGGAAGTTAAATAAAACTAGCCCAAACAGACCCCAAAACTATACATATAAGAGCGCACACAGCTAAAGCAGGCAGCCCCCAGCTCCACCTGTAACAGAACCAGAGATGGCCCCACCATATGACAAGGAGATGTGTCAGGGTAAGCTTCAAACATACCTGCATGGGTCAGAGGCCAGGGGCCATCCAGCAGAGTAACATAACCAGAGAGGCAGGTGACAATCACCCCGTGCAGCAGGGTGACCAAGCGGCAGCTCCACTCCGGGGAGCGGTGCTTGTTCCAGCGGCAGAAGCAAAGGTACAGAACCAGCCAGGCAAGGAGGCTGCAGGTCACCTCGAGAAGGACAGAAACCATCCTGCTGAACACAGAGCGAGGACGTTAGGAGCCTAGCAGCCGCCTCAGCTCTTGGTGCAGACCCCCACCTCGCTATGCACCCCTGTGCGTTCGTGGAAACTCCGGGGGAAGGGAGAGCAACCAAACCCAAGGCACGCACAAACGAAACAAACCAAACGAGCACCCCCAAGTATGCCTTGTGCCCTTCCTGGGAGCCTGCTGCTCTCCGGAGGTCTCTTCAGCATCATTTCCCTGCACCCCTCTCCTCCTTACCAAACCCCGAATGCGTTTGGGGCTAAACGAGATCTCAGCACCCTCCCGAGCCAAAGTGCCCCCGGCCTCCCCTCCCCTCGGTGGGAGCAGCGGACACCGCAGAGACCGGGACGGCCAGAAGAACCAGTCCCCCTTCCCAAACCTGCGTGGGACTGGGAGCAGAACAGGCTCTTGCCCCGGGGCTCCCCAGCAGCCCCCTGCCCGCTCCTTGTCCCGGCCTTCCCCAGCAGCCCCCTGCCCGCTCCTCGTCCCGGGCTTCCGCAGCAGCCCCCTGCCCGCTCCTTACCCCGGGCTCCCCGCGCCGGGACCCAGACCGGCTCTGCACACCCGGGACCTGCCGCCCGGCTGCGGGCTCTAGCACTGCCCGGGAAGGGAGGCGGCAACGGCGCCCGAGAGGCTTTTATCTGCCCTCCCCTTCCCTCTCCTCCCCGCCCCCGGCCAGGCAGCTCCTGCCACGGAGGATCCCCCGGGTGACGTTGCCGGCTCTCTGCTGCCCTTGCCCGGAGACTCCGCCGGGCACCTCTTGTCCCCTGCTCCCCATCCCTGTCTGCTCTGCCCGGGAGCGCAGAGGGCTGCGTGCCCCGGGGCAGGGAGGGCTCCCGGGGACAAGGCGCACGGGGACAGAGGAGGTCGGAAAAATGAGGACGGGCGTTTGCAGGATGGCAGCCAGGCTGGAAGCTCCATCCAGCTTCAGTCCTTCGGCTGCCAGAGTCGCAGAGGGTCCCCGAGATTTTAATCTGGCTGGTGGAAGAGAATGAAGTGGAGAATAAAGCTGAATCAGGCAAGAGGGGAGGAGATTTTTCCTTACCCACCCCCCAGCCCTTTCCCCGTTGTTGGTCGTTTTTTAACAAGCGTGGTTCCAGATTTGATGGCAGTTTAGAAAAGAAAGGCTGGGTGGGTGGACTTAGAGTGGCCACCTTTGTGTTGTGCTGTGCTAGGTGCAAAGAGGGGAGGCTGAAAGAGGAGTCAGTTTGGGTTCACAGCTTGCATCGGATTGGAAAGGTCGTCTTGTCCAACCCCCCCACAGTGAGCCGGGGACGCTTGGGTCCGAATCTGGGAAGTGGTGCAGGATGCCCAGGGAGATGTGACACAGAACACGCAGAACAGGGTGAGTGAGAGAGGAGCTGAGCTGGGGCTGAGCAGAGGCAGGAATGAGTAACCACCACAGAGCTTCCTCCCAGCCCTGGCAGAGAGCTCCGTGCCAGTTCCATGTAATTTCTGTTTATTCAGTTTGCTTTAAAAGCTGTCTAAAGGAGATTGTTTGTCGGAAACAATGAAAACCTTCCCCACAGCCAAAGAGCTCTGCTCTGGGAGTCAAACCAATCATTCAGAGAGGACTCATCTGTGGCCACTTAGGTCTGTTGTGTGTGCTGCAATTCATGTTCTGTGTGTTATAAAAGCTCTGGACATCAAAATACAATCCACAGTCCAACCAGAGGCAGAAGTTGCTCTTATATTTGAGCTGAAGCTTCCTGATTTTTCTCTCCTTTGCCAGCATTTTGGCCCCTACTGCGGAGGACATGGAGGCAGGGACCCCCAGCACAGAGAGTGGGCAGAAAGAAGGGCCACAGCAATCAGAAGAATTAGATCAGTGCTTCCCCTTCTCCATTTTTTTGCTTTCCCAACATAAAATGGTTTTAAAAATCACAACAGATTGTGTTGGAAAAAGAAAAAAAAAAAAGAAGTTTCCTTTAATTTTAATGTTTCCACTGACAGAGATGATGAAAATAGGCCCAGTTAGAGGTTAAATGGGTGGTGGGAGAGAATCCAGGAAACACAAATAACAATTTCTCCTTTGTTTTGGTCAGAACATTTTTTAGTATTTTAAGAAATACTTTTCTTAATTTCCTTCCCCCCCCCCCCCTCCAAGAAATGTTACCTGATCTTTTCCAGTCCTCTCTCACTATTATCAGTGTCTGCTTCTACACCAAAACCTCACTCAAAGCAACAATTGCAGTGTGCATGTAGGGCTCAATACTTTGGGTAAAGGTAGCTGGTAAATTCTGTAGGTCCACAGACTCCCTCTATCAATTAATTCATTACAAAGACTGGGTAAGAGTAGGATAAGAAACAATGAATCAGGTTTCCCCTCCCCTCCCAGAAATGACAGAGGATAATATTTACTTAAAAAAAGCAAACCAAACCAAACCAACAACAGAAAACCCTCAAACAAAACCCCCAAAATGAAACAAAAATACCCTAAACAAAAAACAAAGCTCACATTTACCTAAAAAAACCCCAACAAAGTCATCAGAAAAAAAAAAAAAAAAAAAAGACTACAGCTCCAAAATGTCTATTTACAATCTGTGAAGTGGATGCTGATTTACTCTAGTTCCACTGAGTTAATTACTCAGACCCACAGACAACCTGACCAAGGTTTTGTATTGCTCAAATGTGCTTTAACCAAACTCAGTATCTGCCCTCTTTTGAAGTGGAGAGCTGCAAAGCAACAACGATTCCCCTGGTGGTATGCTGTGAAAGTTGAAGCTTCCTGCACTTTGGCATCTCATGAAATTAAGAAACGTTTACATGCAGCAGACTCTCAAGATTCACACCTGAGCAAGAAGACTTTGTCCTCCCAGGAAGAGAGGAGCAGGCAAGCTACATGACTTACAGGAAAGACCAGACCACATGCACACCTCTACTCCAGAGCAGTTGTTTTCATTTGGTATTAGATAAATCCCAAAAGGATGAATAAATGAAAGAAGGGAAGGGTCAGGGCTAATCCTTGTCCCATCAAATCAACAGAAACTGCTTTGTGTGGGCAAAGTTCACCCAAGGTTTTCAAACAGTGACATCCTCCAGTGAGGCCAGCTGGGAATAATAACAAGACCTGGACACAGATTTTGTAAAAGACAACAACTTTTTTAAAAGGAAAAAAAAAATTAATAAGAATGCTCTAAAATACTTAATTAAAAATTAAAAAAAAAAAAAAGGGGGGGGGGGGGGGTGGAGAAAAGAGCACCTTTAGAAACAGAGCAGAATGGCTCAAAGCAAAGCAGGGTTGGTGGTGGAGAAAGCACAGTGCCATTGACCTTGGAAGTCTGTGGAAAACCAAGGCTCACATCTAGACACAGGTCTCTGGTGAAATGAACTGGGTAACCTTGGCTCAGTTTGGGGGTCCGTGGGATGTGTGCGTGACAGTAACAGCAATGATAGACCCTCCTTAGGGGAAGCTCTGAAACGAGTCGGGGGTCGGGGGAAGGGAGGGGGGCAAAGAGAGTGCTGACATAGCAATCCTTCCAGATCAGAGGTGGGCAGGCAATCCAGTGGGAATGCAGAGGTTTGCAAGCAGAGGGCAGTGTGCCATGCGAATAGTGCT
This sequence comes from Ramphastos sulfuratus, assembly GCA_013399055.1. Taxonomy (NCBI): domain Eukaryota; kingdom Metazoa; phylum Chordata; class Aves; order Piciformes; family Ramphastidae; genus Ramphastos; species Ramphastos sulfuratus. Next base: position 2,178 of record WBNM01000655.1, on the reverse strand, counting down.
AAGCAAGGGCTGGCTCTCGCAGCCAGGGTCTGCGAGGGCGTGGCCATGTCACTGTTGGCATTGCGGATCCTTGGGGAAGGGCAGCTGCGGGTTTGAGTCCCTGCAGAGTTCCGTTGCTATGGGTTCCCTTAAACAAGACCTCCGTTTTGGCAGCATTTGGAAGGCACTGGAACAAGAGATGTTGCCCCGAGCATTGCTTCTGGAGAAGTTGGTCCATAGCTAGAAGTCAGAGCTCCTTTTACACGCGCTGGAAGAGTCAGCTCAGTGGAGGTAGGTAGGTTGATTCCATCGGTACCAAGATCTGTGTGTAGCACAGGAGAGAAGAGCTGCAGTTGCCATGTTGTTAACAGTTTCCCTTGAAATAAAAGTCATGGTTATTCCCTCTCCAACCTCACTTCGACTTGGCAGCCTGCAAATGATCCTTCACTCCTCACAGAATTACCCCAAGCCTTTCCAAGCAACATCTTACACTGTGCTCCTGATTTCACACACATGACCTGGCTGTTGGACTTCCTCCATGCCAGGGGAGGTCTGATTCATGGGACAGGGTGATCCATGACTCAGGAAGCCCAGCAGCTATGAGTAATGCCCTCTGCTCTCTGTTGCCTGCCTTCTGACACAGCATCCTTGGTGCAATGTAGAAACTACAAGAGCAGAGCAGCACAAACTGGGGCAGAGATGTGTCCAGTGAAATAACCCAAGAGCTCTGAGCCCATGTGAAGCACACAGAACCCAGCTCTAAGTCCATAAACCCTTAATCCTTTACAGCACCTAAAGGCAGGGCAGGGGAAAATCTGCCACTGTGGAACCACAACTCTGCAGCAGAGAGATCTCTGGGTGGCACTGTAGGAAAGAAAACTGCCTGTGGAGAGGGTTACCAAAGCATAAGCAGCAAAAGAAACCTCTTTCTGCTGCTTCCTCCATACACAAGGAGTTTAGGACAATGATTGTTGCCAGCATTTCTATCAAGTTTTTGTGTGCTTGATTTTGCTTATTTATTTATTTAACCAGTACAATTTTTTTCTGCCAAGACTTGATTTACTATCTGGCTTCAAGCAGAAAAATAGCCAGATCCTCAGAAGCTTCAGGTGAGAGTCATGGATTCATAGGATGGTTTGGGTTGGAAGAGACTTTCAGGATCATTCAGTTCCAATGCTCCCTTGCCATGTGCAGGGACACCTTCCACTAGAACAGGTTGCTCAAGGACTCATCCAGCCTGGCCTTGAACACCTCCAGGGAGGTTGTGGAGCACAGAAGCACAGAATGTGATCTTTGATCACATTCTGTGCTTCTGTGCTCCACAACCTCCCTGGAAAACTTGTGCCAGTGTCTCCTCACCCTCCCTCTCTGTGCTCCACAACCTCCCTGGGCAACCTGTGCCAGTGTCTCCTCACCCTCCCTCTCTGTGCTCCACAACCTCCCTGGGCAACCTGTGCCAGTGTCTGCCCATCCTCACTGGAAAGAATTTCTTCCTAATCTCCAGTCTCCATCTGCCCTCCTCATTTTCAGTCCAGTCCCTCTCGTCTTACCACTACAAGCCCTTTGTGTAAGAACCACCTAGCTCCATCCTGCTGGAGCCTCTAAGGGTCTGCATGTTCCTCTTTAAGGTCCCATTGGTTTTCTCCCAACCCTCCCCAAGCTGTGGGCCCCTCCTGCCTTACCCTGAAGAGTTGAAACCGGACGAGTTCATTGCAGCTTTGGAGTTGCTCTGGGCTGTGCCAGGGCTGCTGGCATGGAGGGCACTGCCAGGGGATGAGGGCCTGCTGGAGTTCCCTGGGGAACACGATGATGTTACTGTGTAGCAGAGAAAGCAGAATAAGACTGGGGTCTCCTTTTCCTGACAAGGACAGCCCAAGTCCAAACACCTCCACCATATTTTGCTGCCATCCTGGTGTTCATCTGCCTCACTGCCCCAGCCACAGAGTGCTAAGACTGCTCTCCAGCACTTGGGTTCTGTGTGGATTGCACTTCTTGAAGGAGCTCTGACTGTTTTCTGCTGAAGAAGCACAGTAACCTACCCCTAAACACTCCTCTTGTTGGCTCCTAGGTGTGCCTGACTCCTAAACCTGAGCACTTGTGCTGGTTTGAGGGTAATTGGTTTATTTTTAATAAAAAAATATATTATAGGCTGTGAAAAGCAAACCCTGGTGGTCTTCTGCACTGATAGGCTTGCTGAGA